>JAJLVM010000180.1:0-146613 GCA_030570285.1 Pichia norvegensis
ACATCTATCAGACGTAATTGATTACTTCCCGCTCGGTTCGGCTCTTATTCTATTTCAATAACATACACACATGCATACAAACACCCCATTTGATAATTATAATTCTTCTCCGTTATTTCATATTTCCGAGATTATTTAAACTCATACCTATTTCCACAATTCTACTATTTTCAACTCCTTTTTATTGTATTTATTTCTACCCTATTAAATTCTTTATTTTCTTCAATTAACAGTACCTAATCCTAACCATAATTCAAATGTCTCAACAATACCAATTTTTTGAATTAGATATCCCAACTTGGTCAAATGATTTAGACCACCTAGAAAACTCAATTACTAATGATAATGCTAATGGTAATCATATTGATAACTCAAATGCTCTTGCAGAATATCAATTGAACTCCGCTTTTGACTCCGCACTGTCTTCTGCTCATGAAAGTACAATATCTTCAATCTCAAGTGCATCCTCAAATTCCGAGTCACTAATTAGTAATGGTCATGGTAATTATAATTATCATTACTCAACAGAAGATTCTTTATACCCTTTGAAAGCTGTTCTCAATGACATTCCTACCTTCAATGGCAATTCAATTGAATCTAACACTGATTCAAATACTTTACAACTTTCAAGTCCATTAAGTTCGTGTGTCTCTCCAATTCTTCATGGTATGAAAATGCAAAACTTTCAGGACAATCAGTCAAATTATAACTTACAAGATAAAAACAATCAATTAAGCCATTCTGTGCCTTCATATGAAGAATTACATGAAATAAATTTGGATTCTTCAAATGAAGACAAGGCAAAACTTAAAGAAGAAACAAATACCCAACCTATGGTTACACCACCACCAAGTGCACCTAAAAGATCAAAATCAGGTAGAGTGAAAAAGCCAATGACTTTAGTTCAACGTAAAGCTCATAATAAAATTGAAAGAAAATATAGAATTAATATCAATTCTAAAATTGCTAATTTACAAAAATTAGTTCCATGGATGTCAGAAGATGGTGTTGCATTTGAAGTTGATTCAAAACATCTTACTGAAGATATTTCTGAAATGCAAATGCAATCTAATAAGAAATTGAATAAGTCTATGATTTTAGATATGGTTACTGAATACATTTTACTTTTAAAAGATGAATGTAAGAAGAAAGATGATGAAATTAAGTTTTTGAAAGATTCATTAAGCAGCTGAAACAAGTTGTACTAAACTTCAACTTTTTTTCATATTCTACGCATATTCAATTCTTTAGTTTATACTATGGTTTTGTCTTTTCTGCTTTATCGTTTTCAGTTCAATTCTAATTTTTTTCTATTCAAAGTACCCGGCTAATACATACACTTAAATAAACAATACATTCATGTATTCCACAGATAAATTATTTCCTAAATTATACATTATTTTTTACCGTTTTTTTCTACTCCGATATCCCTCCCATCCACACAAGCTGGTAATTTCTAAATTTTTGACTAAGCTAGTCTAGTCAATTCTCTTTTACTTTTTATAATTAAATGTTTACTCTGATATTTCTGTCAATCTAAAATAACTTTGGTTCAAGGCTGTTTCCTTTCATCCACGTTATCGCACGTTTTTCTCATCCTCGGTAATAACCGCGATTTTCACACATTAATCGTAATTACAACAAGGTCACATCTTTTTTATGAACCCCGCGCGCGCTCACTTTTTTAGAAATTGCTCTAGGCAGATCTCCAAGTCTAGTTATTGTTTGCTGAACCCTTGTAACGAAAACTGCATACCACATCTTATGATCAGTGCAGCAATTTATACATTTACGGAAGCTCGATCGTTAGTTCCCAGTTTCTGGTTTTGGAGTTCTTTTTTCGCTATCGAAAGCATTCGGTATTTGCCAAAAAAATAAGAATTACTCTTTTTAACCCCACCCATTCATCCACTTATCTAATTAATTTTATTTACGTCGCTGCAAGAAAAAAATACCACAGGCTTCGGCAACCAGATATTGTATGCCTTTCAACTACCAGTATTTTTATGTGGCATACCTAACTAGATACGTTTGCCGTCCAGTAGCACAATAATAATCCGCGATTTTACTTATTATATTGTTAATAGTACAAAAATCGAGAAATACTCTAGCGTTAGTAGGTTGATTATCACTTTTATGGGAAAAAAAATAAATTTTTAACTCGACCAGGCACGTTCAACTAAAGTGACTTTGAGGTGTAGTGATAAACATAATTATTATCATCCTACTACGATTTTACAAAACTTGCTCATTCATCATCATCTATACACTTCCAACTAACGTTGATATCCCATCTACTACCAGGTGCTGCATAACTCACATACTTGACAAACTTCATCACACTAGGATCCCTGTACATGATAGAAAATTTATTCCATGTAGCTTGTCCCTCATAAACAACACTATCTTGATCAGCAGTACGGTAAATAGCTGCTTCATCTTCATTCAGCTCTATATCATTATTACCACTATCTTTACTCTTATTTTCTTCTTGCTCAACTGCATCATCGTCAACTAAACAAAGTTCATACCCACCCCATTCTCCACTTTCCCAACCTGAAGATGGTGTGATATTAAGTGTAGATTCAAGAACACCTTCCATGTATTCAGTTGTATCAGAAACATCATAATCTTCAGTACTTTTAGTAGCAAGTATGAAATCTTGACCAGGTCTAAACCTTCTAATTAAAACATTATCCTTCATTAATCGTAAATTTGTAATTTGTGTTAACCATTTCCTAAATGATTTACTTTTAAACATAGATGCTAAAGCACATAGTTTCCGAGTAACATCATATGGTCGTAACAAATTGGAGTCTTCTTTCAATGCATTTTCATAATCGTTATCTTTCATTTGAATTTTCGCTTCTAATATTTGTGAAATCAAATTAAAGTTGACGTTACTATTGAAATCACTAACTTGATTTAGTTTCGCTATACTTTCACTTGTTTTAATATCTTCAAACTCAGTACCATCAATGTACATGAATCTTTGCTTATGTGATGGAATAGCTAGTTTCCAAGGATAAGAGCTTTCAACTTCAGCTTGATTTGCTGGCATCCGTGGATATTCATTCAATTCTAAGCTCTTCATTTGTTTATGAAGCAAACTTTCATATTCTGTATTCAAAAATGCCATAACATCAACTACAGATTCTTCATTAAAAATATTACCAAGTCTGGAAATAGAATCATTGGTTAACAATGAAGGATTCATAAACTGACTCAAGTATTCAACATCAAGTTTAGATAACTTAGATTCTGATGCAGGAGTTGGGTTAGCAATTCTACTAAATTTAAGCTTAGGAAAATCATATTCCCTTAATTCCTTTGATTCAAGCTGTTGTAAAGTCGATAAACGTTCAGTTTTCTCTTGTTCCCCTGGAATGTATCCATCTTCACCCTTTTGTGGAATATGGAACCATCCTTGTAAGGACAACCTTTGTTTATCAACTTTAACTTCTTCAACAGCATGGAATGATAAACCTGGTTGAACTGTAAAAAATGCAATTTGATTGAAGTTTGGAACAAGTTTAGAATGAACATCAGATTGTGGCACATTTGGAACTAATGAATCGAAAAGTTGTAACCCACCACCATAGTGATTTTTCCAATGAGTATCAGGATCTGGCATATATAAGATAAACGAAACTCTTCGAGATCCAATTACATCATCATGGGTCAACAAATGACATCCTTTAGTGTACAACTGGATAGACAAATCTGTCTTAATACCACTTAATTTACCACATCCTGTGACATCTGATATGAAATTTCTGAAAGTTTCGGAATAAATTGCAGATCTCAATTTGTATAAACTCGGTAATCTTTTCAAAAGTGATTCTGGCATTGCTGATAAGTTTGCCAAATCTCCAGACTGGAAAACTTTGTAAATATCAGTTTCCTTTTTGGTAAACTCTATCTCCGACATAATTTCACTTCTTACTTTCCTTAGTAAGTCATCATCAATAAGATTCTTGATTGTACCCCATCTATATGGCATAGAATCTTGAACTTGTTTCTTCAATGTATCTTTAAAGTTAGGTTCAAGAACATGTTTTTGAAAATAATACTTTGCTTGAGATTCTTCCTCAGGAGTCTGTTTAATCGAAATCTTCTTTCTTGTAACAATCTTTTCGTCACTAACGTTATCGTTAATACTGCGTTTCTCTTGCATGTCTCCTTTATTTATGTTGGTTGAAAATAAAGAAAAAAAGAAACAGAGACACTCTGAACAGCACTAGTAACGAATGTTTTGTCAGAGTCTAATACTGAAATTTAAGAAAATGATGTGATCTAGCAAAAGATTATCCGCCCATAATCTTAGCTGAGCCTCCTCAGGGGCTTAAAATTTTTACCGGTGTACTGTTTTCCTGGATTTATCTCCTTTTGGCAGTCTCCGTAACCGTAATTCGCACCACTGGGCAACGTGAAAAGCATGAATTAGGGATTCGGTACAAATCTGTTTTTACAAACAAGATTGCGTTACTCTTCTCCATCTTCTAGAGAAACAACAAACTCAATTTCAATAATACCATGAGTGTATGTATATTTTAGGAAAGATTCCCTACAAAGTTGCCATACTAACATTTTCAAAATTATTCAAATTAGTATAATCCTTACGCATCCCAACAGGATAATTCCTATCAATCGAACAATCCATATGCTAATGATGACATTGAAATGAACAATTACAGAGGTAACCAACCTTCTCAAGGTGACTTTTTCTCACAAATCCAAACTTTAAAAGATGATTTGAGCGATTACAATGCATTGATTAACCAACTTGAACGTTTACAATCTAGTGCATTAAATGCTGTTGGCACTGAAGAGTTAAATGCTATCAAAGCACAAATTGACAGTGCAACTCAAAATTTGAGATCTATTCAAGCTTTAGAAATTAAGCCAAAACTTGAACAACTTTTTAAGTCATGCGGAGGTGATAGTGATAAGGAAGCTCAAGTTGAAAATCTCCGTAATCAGTTCCGTAATGCAATTACCAGATTCCAAAAAGTAGATGATAATTACAGAGAATCTAATCAAAACAAAGCGATTGAACAATATCAAATTGTTAACCCGGATGCAACTTATTCTGAAGCATACCAATTTGTTGATTCTATAGGAAACCAACAAGTTTTCGATGAAGCAATTCAAATGGCTAATCGTAAAGGCGAAGCAATTGCAGTTCTCGACGAAGTTAAGGCTAGACATCAAGAAGTTTTACGTACTGTTCAATTAACAGCTGAATTGAATGAACTTTTGAACGACTTACAAGGTTTAGTCTTCCAACAAGAGGAATTAATTGATTCATCTAATCAAAAACTTGAAAAGGCACAACAACAAATAGAACGTGGTGATGCTAATGTTATCAAGGCAAGAGACCATGCAAAGAAGGGAAGAAAATGGAGATGGATTTTATTTTGGGTTGTTGTTATTTTGATCTGTGCGATTGTTGGTGGTGTTGTTGGTGGTGTTGTCGGTTCCAGACATTAAGTTATTTATTTCAATGGCTACGGTTTAGTAGTGGCTATAACTATATCTCGATACCAAGTCTACAACTGTTAATAAGCAATTATACACTTGTCTTATTTTTTTACCCAATATTGTTCCGAACCTGTCTTCATTTCCTACCACTCTCATCATTATATATATCTTCTACTTAATTTCCTATAATTCAACTGTACTATTAAACGTGATTGTAAATAAAAAAGGATTTAATTATTCCCCGTCAGAAAGATCAGAAACAGCACCAGCTTGAACAGTACCGCTTGCTTTTGTAATCACATCAATCCACTTTTGATAGTCCTGTTCTGAGCTAGCTTTGAAAACATGCTTCTTTTTAGGTTTCAGAGACACAGTAGAAACATCTTTACCTCTTAATGAAAACTTGAACTCACCAAGCTTTCCACTAGAACCTAGTGTTTGAACTTCACAATCCGGAAGGTAAAGAACAAAATTTGGATTAGATTCTATAAGTTTCTCTGATTTGAGACAGAACAAATAACCAGAAGGAGAAATAACAACATATTGGTTAGTATAATTTTTGGAAATTCCGAGAATGGAACTCTTTAATGCCAAAATACCCTCAATCAATGGCTTGGTACTTACATGATCATAGTTTGGAAAGACAACATTATCGATACTCCTTTTGTAAATGTTTGCATTATCCGGAGATCCTATCGACAATGCTTCCATTTTGTCAGTGACATTACCTGCTGTAATCATATTTGTGTTGTTTTGTTGAACAAAAGCGACCCATTCATTATTATCATTAATACCTTTGAAAATTGTGTTTAAACTTTGCACCTGGTCTACCGTTCCAGTATAGGAGTTTACAATATTTTGACTTAACAAATCAAAGATTCTTCTTAACTCCGCCAGTGTTTTACTTTCAAACGCTTTCAATTGCATTTCACAATTTGCAAGAAATTCAATTCTGCTGTTCTCTGCTTGAATTTGTTGAGTAGCACCGTCTAACAAATGTTTCTTAATATAATATGGATCCTTCTTGTAATCGTTTTTGTTAGAAGAATGTACACCTCTATTAAACTCTTGGACTGATTGGTCTAACTCTGCAGAAATCTTAGCCACGGAGTCCCGAACTTTATCAAGCTGCTTCCTTTGTGATTTAGAATCAGACAAGTAAACTTTTTGTCTTTTTGAGGTCTCATCAAGTAAACGCTTTAAATTTGGGATCACTTGCTCTTCAATTTTAAGATGCAATTCGTATGACTTCTTATAAGAATCAGAAATATGGCCACGAATTGATGCTACAAACATGTTCAAGTCAGGAGGATTTGAAGTTTCAACGACTTCTTTACCATTTACCTCTGCTGTTGGCGGTGGAGAAATAACGGCATTTGAACCAGGTACTGCTTTTTCAGAACCTACCGTGATACTTTCAAAGACAGGAGCATCAGAAGACAGATTTTTGTTCAGAGATTCATATTGTTTTAAGGACGATTCTGCAACAGCACTGTATCCTTCTGAAAACTCTTGAATTGTTTTAACAAGTTTGAGACATTTTTCGTAACGTTGGGCTAAGATGTCAGTAGAGTCAGGAAAGTCATAGCTCAACAAATCCGTAGTATTTGGATTCTCGGATAATATCGGAGTTGACTGAATATGCTGTGGTTCTGTGTTACTCATTTTAGCTGTTCAAATCAATTAAGTAAATGTGATTAAAAGAAACCAATTGCGGCAAAGAAAACAGTTTGATACAAACAACTCCACATTTACGAACATTTAAATAGTTTTGTCCCCCTGTACTGGTACCATAAACATGCCAGCAACCCAGCCCAAGTTCCACATTCATTTCAAACTGTCACGTGAATCATAATGATTCACATTTTTCGCAACAAGATAATAGTGTCTCTGTATTCCTTCATGATATAATGACTACTGTAACAAATACCGATGACTTATACATTGATCAGCGTTGGTGGTATAACTAGCTTTTATTTGACATGAATAGTTAATAATATGAATAATTCATTTATAGATATGATACGGCAAATTTAAAGAGCGTTGCAAAGTATCAATAGTACACTGGCCAGTGGTAGTTAAATAATCTTCTACATCCAAAGATACACTAAAGTTATTGGTATTTAATTGGTGCTTTCAGGGTCTACGCTATGACTATGTTGGAGTTGAGCAAACAGTATAAAAAAGCAGGCGTTTCCCTCCTCTAATTCAATGCCTCTACGGCTTTTCAGAGGTGCGGATCTAGATTTGGGATGATTGTTTCTGTACCTTTTTTTCAATTGGTTCTCGGGATCAGATAATTTTCGGTTTTTTTATTGGCAACAGTTGTTGAAAGGACCGATGCATTTTGTCGGGGAAGCAGAATAGATGCCGCTCAAATACTTTTAGAGGCCAGGTATCCAGGGCTTGCCCGGGATGTTTGATCAGAGTCGAGTAAATTAATGTGAATGCTAAAAACAATCTGCTAGCCTTCGACTGTCCAAAGTTTTCCGAAATGCCGTTGATTGTTGTAATAAAGAACTGAAGTCTTGTATTTTCAAAAATTATATAGTTTTTGGGTTTTCCCATATTTATCCAATCCACGTGTATTTTTTGCAAAGAAAAGAATGAACGATCTTTTCAATGTGCAAATCTTTTTTGTGGTTTTCAGAGAAGCCTTAGAAGCCGTTATTGTGGTATCTGTTCTTTTAGCTTTTGTCAAACAAAGTATTGGTGCCAAGAATCCACAAGTTACAAAGCAACTTGTTCGTCAAATTTGGATTGGTACGTTTTCAGGTATTTTTATCTGTCTCTGTATCGGTTGTGCTTTTATTGGTGCCTACTACTCTTTGAAAAATGATATATGGTCCAAAACAGAAGATTTATACGAAGGAATTATGTGCCTCATAGCATGTATTTTAATTACTGCTATGGGTCTTGCAATGTTGAGAATTAATAAACTTAAGGAGAAATGGAGAATCAAGATAGCAAAGTCATTATTGGCCCCACCAAAAACCAAAAAGGAACGTTTAAAATGTGGGTATATTTTTCAAAGATACTCTATGTTTATTTTGCCGTTTATTACAACTCTTAGGGAAGGTTTGGAAGCGGTTGTTTTCGTTGGCGGTGTTGGTATTGGATCTTCTGCGAAATCTTTTCCTTTACCCGTTGTCTGTGGTTTAGCAGCTGGTGCATTGGTTGGTGGTTTCATGTACTATGGTGGTTCAGCAATATCATTACAAATTTTCTTATGCATATCCACTGCAATTTTATATTTAATTTCTGCTGGTTTACTTTCTAGAGGTGTTTGGTTTCTTGAAAATTATATTTTTAATAAGAAAACAGGAGGTGATGCCGCTGAAAATGGTTCTGGCCCAGGCACTTACAATATACACCATTCTGTCTGGCACGTTAATTGTTGCAACCCATTGACTGATAGTGGTTGGGATGTTTTCAACTCACTTTTGGGCTGGCAAAATTCTGCTACTTATGGTTCAGTCTTGAGTTACAATTTATACTGGTTAGCCATGATGGTAGCTTTATATTTAATGTGGTACGAAGAAAAGCATGGTCACATTCCATTTTGTCAGAATTTGAAATTAAGGCAGCTGAATCCAATGTATCATATAAAAAATAAGAAGAAGGATGAGTTATCAAAGGAAGAGCAATTGAAGTTGTTTGAAGAAGCTAAATTAACATTGAATAGACGCGTCTCTCAAGAGGTAGAAACCACTGACTCAATTACTGAGAAAGTTAGTTCTGAAAACACAGAAACCTCTCACAAATTATTTGGAGAGATTACCGTTTCTCCAAACTCGTAACCGTTTACCTATTTATCCATTTATTTACAGACAATGTACTATCTATAATGTCACTTTTTATACCAGTGCACGTGACCAGTACGTTATTTCTTAACTGCCCAACAATTTGTGCCAACAAACCGTTTTGTCGCGCTGTTGGAAGAAAATGATGGCTCAGCAGAGAGAAAAACAGGTTTGTTGTACATCGTCAACAAATCTTTTAAAAGTAATCCAGATCTCAATTTTCACATCTTCACGGTTTTCATTTGAATCAATTATTTTCACTACAGAGTTCACAGAAGAAAATGAGACCAGAAGTGCAACAAGAGCTTTCTCATGTTCTTTTAACAGAACTTTTAGCTTACCAATTTGCGTCCCCAGTTAGATGGTATGTATCTAATTCCTAACTAACACCATTTGAAACATTATACTAACCATTAATTACACAGGATTGAAACTCAAGATGTTTTCTTAAGAGATTACAAGACTGAAAGAGTTGTTGAAATTGGTCCTACTCCAACTTTGGCTGGTATGGCAACTAGAACTATCAAGGCTAAGTATGAATCATACGATGCTGCATTGTCTTTACAAAGACAAGTCTTATGTTACTCCAAAGATCAAAGAGAAATTTATTACAATCCAGATCCTTCTGAATTGGAAGAACCTGAAGCTGCACCAGCTTCCACTGAATCTTCTGCAGCACCATCAGCACCAGCACCAGTTGTTGCAGCTGCACCAGCTCCAGTTGCAGCACCAGCTTCTGCAGGCCCTGTATCTGAAGTTGCCGATGAACCTGTTAAGGCAAGCTTAGTTTTACATACTTTGGTTGCTCACAAGTTGAAAAAATCTTTGGCTGAAGTTCCTATGTCTAAAGCAATTAAAGATTTAGTTGGTGGTAAATCTACTGTTCAAAATGAAATTTTAGGTGATTTAGGTAAAGAATTTGGTTCTACTCCAGAAAAGCCAGAAGATACCCCATTGCAAGAATTGGCAGATCAATTTCAAGATACCTTTTCTGGTTCTTTAGGTAAACAAACATCTTCTTTGATTGCAAGATTGATGTCTTCCAAGATGCCTGGTGGTTTCTCTGTTGGTACTGCGAGAAAGTACTTACAAACCAGATGGGGTTTACAAAGTGGTAGACAAGATGCAGTCCTTTTGTATGCTTTAACATCTGAACCAGCTCAAAGATTGGCTTCTGAAGCTGAAGCAAAGGCTTTCTTTGATACCGCTGCACAGAAATATGCTTCCACAGAAGGTTTATCATTATCATCTGCTGCTGCAGGTGGATCCAGTGGTGCTGCTGCAGGTGGCGCAGTTATCGACTCTGCTGCTTTAGACGCTGTTACTAAAGAAAACAAAGAATTAGCTCGCCAACAATTGGAAACATTAGCTAGATATTTGAAATACGACTTGACTAAAGGTGATAAATCATTGCTTAAGGAAAAAGAAGCATCTAAGGTTTTACAAGCAGAATTGGATTTATGGGCCGAAGAACATGGTGAATTCTATGCGTCTGGTATAAAGCCAGTTTTCTCTCCATTGAAAGCTAGAACATACGACTCCTACTGGAATTGGGCTAGACAAGATGCTTTATCAATGTATTTTGATATCATTTTTGGTAACTTGACATCTGTTGATAGAGAGACTGTCACTCAATGTATCAACATCATGAACAGAGCAAATCCAACCCTTATCAAATTCATGCAATACCACATTGATCACACTCCAACTAACAAGGGTGAAACTTATGAATTGGCAAAGTCATTAGGTCAACAATTAATTGATAATTGTAAAGAAATGCTTGCAAAGAATCAAGCACCTGTTTACAAAGACGTTTCCTACCCAACTGGTCCTAAAACAGCTGTTGATGCTAAGGGTAATGTCAATTATGAGGAAGTACCAAGAGATGAATGCAGAAAAATTGAAGAATACGTTCATGTCATGGCACAAGGTGGTGAGATGACTAAGGAAGTTAAGCCAACTATTCAGGAAGATTTGTTGAAGGTTTACAAAGCATTATCTAAGCAAACTTCCACTGAAAATCAATTGAAGATTGAGTCTTTATACAAGCAATTAATTGAATTTGTTGAAAAGAACTCTGAAATTGAAGTTTCTAAGTCTACTGCTGCTGTTTTAGAAACAAGCTCCGATGATGAAACTGATGAAATTGCTTCCTTGAAAGATATTTCTGAAATCAAGAAACCAGTTTCCTCTACTATTCCTCCTGAAACTATTCCATTTTTGCACATCAAGAGCAAGACTAAATTGGGTAACTGGACTTATGATAAATCTAAATCAGCAACTTTCTTGGATGGTTTAGAGAAGGGTGCTGTTAATGGTATGACTTACAAGGGTAAATATGCTTTAGTCACAGGTGCAGGTGCAGGTTCTATTGGTGCAGAAATCATGACTGGTTTGTTAGCTGGTGGTGCTAAGGTTATTGTTACCACATCTAGATTTTCTAAAAAGGTTACCGAATATTACCAAAGTTTGTACTCCAGATACGGTGCTTCAGGTTCAGCATTAGTTGTTGTTCCTTTCAACCAAGGTTCTAAGCAAGATGTTACTGCTTTAGTTGAGTTTATTTATTCTGATCCAAAACAAGGTGGCCTTGGTTGGGATCTTGACTTTGTTATTCCATTTGCTGCAATTCCAGAAGCTGGTATCGAAGTTGAAAATATTGGTTCTAAGTCTGAATTAGCTCACAGAATCATGCTTACTAACTTATTGAGACTGTTAGGTGAGATTGCATCTAATAAGAGATCAAGAAACATTACAACCAGACCAGCTGAAGTTATTCTTCCATTATCTCCAAACCACGGTACTTTCGGTTCTGACGGTTTATACTCAGAATCCAAGTTAGCATTGGAAACCTTGTTCAACAGATGGCATTCTGAATCCTGGTCTACTTTCCTCACCATCTGTGGTGCAGTTATTGGTTGGACTAGAGGTACCGGATTGATGTCTGGTAACAACATGATTGCAGAAGGTATTGAAAAATTAGGTGTTAGAACTTTCTCTCAAAAGGAAATGGCGTTCAATATTCTTGGTTTAATGACTCCTGAAGTTGTTAGAATGTGTGAAGATGGTCCAGTTATGGCTGACTTGAATGGTGGTTTACAATTTATTGAGAACTTAAGAGACTTTACCAATGAATTGAGATCCGAAATTAACAATACTTCTGATATCAGAAGAGCTGTATCTATTGAAACTGCTATTGAGCACAAGATTGTTAACGGTGAAAACGCAGATGCTCCATTCAATAAAGCTCAGGTTCAACCAAAGGCTAACATGACATTTGATTTCCCAGCTACAAATGCTTACGATGAAATCAAGTCTAAGGCACCAGAATTGGAAGGTTTATTAGACTTAGACAACGTTGTTGTTGTTACTGGTTTTGCTGAAGTTGGTCCATGGGGTAACTCTAGAACTAGATGGGAAATGGAAGCTTACGGTGAATTCTCATTAGAAGGTTGTATTGAAATGGCATGGATTATGGGTTTCATTAAGTACTTCAACGGTAACATCAAGGGTAAACAATACACTGGTTGGGTTGACGCTAAGACTAACACACCAGTTGCAGATATTGATATCAAGAAGAAGTATGAAGAAGAGATTTTGAACCACTCTGGTATTAGATTAATTGAACCAGAACTTTTCCATGGTTATGATCCAAACAGAAAGGAATTGGTCCAAGAAGTTGTTATTCAACATGATCTTGAACCATTTGTTACTGATAAGACAACTGCTTTACAATACCAATTACAACATGGTGAGTTGGTTGAAGTTTTCCCAGATGAAGCAGGTGAAGAATATACTGTTAGAATCTTGAAGGGTGCTAAACTGTTTATTCCAAAGGCATTAAGATTTGATAGATTGATTGCTGGTCAAATTCCTACTGGTTGGAATGCAAAGAACTATGGTATCTCAGATGATATTATTGATCAAGTTGATCCAATTACCTTGTACGTTTTGGTTGCTACTGTTGAAGCTCTGTTATCTGCTGGTGTTACTGATCCATACGAGTTCTACAAATACGTTCACGTTTCTGAAGTTGGTAACTGTTCAGGTTCCGGCATGGGAGGTGTCTCTGCATTAAAGGGTATGTTTAAGGATAGATACAAAGATTTACCAGTTCAAAATGATGTCTTACAAGAATCTTTCATTAACACCATGTCTGCATGGGTTAATATGTTATTGCTGTCTTCTTCAGGTCCAATCAAGACTCCGGTTGGTGCATGTGCTACTGCATTGGAATCTGTTGATGTTGGTGTTGAAACTATTTTGTCTGGTAAGGCTAAGATTGTTTTAGTTGGTGGTTATGATGATTTCCAAGAAGAAGGTTCCTACGAATTCGCTAACATGAATGCAACCGCTAATGCTCTTGATGAAGCTGCACATGGTAGAACACCATCAGAAATTTCTAGACCTGCAACCACTTCTAGAAACGGTTTCACTGAAGCTCAAGGTTCCGGTATTCAAGTCTTGATGCCTGCCTCATTAGCTATTAAGATGGGTGTTCCAATTTATGCTATTGTTGCAATGACATCCACTGCTACTGATAAGATTGGTAGATCTGTTCCAGCTCCAGGTAAGGGTATTTTGACTACTGCAAGAGAATATCAAGGAGACACCAAATACACAGCTGCTAAGTTGGATATTAAGTACAGATCAAGACAATTGAAGACTAGAATTGCACAAATTAAACAATGGGCTGAATTTGAGTTGGAATATATTCAAGAAGAAGCTGCTTCTTTAGCTGAATCTGATGCATCATTTGACAAGGACGCATTCTTAAAGGAAAGAACTGAAGAAATTGAAAGAGATGCAACTAGACAAGTTAAGGATGCAAAGAAACAACTCGGTAATGATTTCTGGAAGGCAGACCCAAGAATTTCTCCTATCAGAGGTGCACTAGCTACATTCAATTTAACTATTGACGACTTGGGTGTTTGTTCTTTCCATGGTACTTCTACCAAAGCTAACGATAAGAATGAAACTCAAACTGTCAACAAGATGATGGAACATCTTGGTAGAACTGAAGGTAACACTGTTTATGGTGTTTTCCAAAAATACTTAACGGGTCACCCTAAGGGTGCAGCAGGTGCATGGATGATGAATGGTGGTATTCAAATTTTGAATACTGGTATTGTTCCAGGTAACAGAAATGCAGATAACATTGATAAAATCTTAGAATCTTCAGAATATGTTCTTTTCCCATCTAGAACCATCAAGACTGATGGTATTAAGGCTGTCTCTGTCACTTCTTTTGGTTTTGGTCAAAAGGGTGCACAAGCTATCATTATTCACCCAGATTACGTTTTTGCTGCTCTTTCTAAGCCTGAATATGAAGCATATATTGCAAAGGTCAACTCTAGACAAAAGAAGTCATATGCATACATCCACAATGCTATGCTCACTAATACTATGTTCAAGGCAAAGGATCATGCACCATACTCTGATGATCAAGAACAAAAGGTTTACCTTGACCCATTAGCAAGAGTTACTGCAGACAAGCAAAACGTATATACTTTTAAGGATAATGAATTGCAAAGAAGTGGTAAGTATGTTTCTGAATCAGCATCCAAAACTGCATCTGTTTTAGCTAACCTCACTAAGGAACAAGTTGGTTCAAAGGGTGTTGGTGTTGATGTTGAATTGATTTCTGAAATTAACATTGATAATGATACATTTATTGAAAGAAACTTTACTCCAGAAGAGATCAAATACTGTAAATCTGCTCCAAATCCAAGATCTTCCTTCGCTGGTACATGGTCCGCCAAGGAAGCTGTTTTCAAATCATTAGAAGTTGAATCTAAGGGTGCTGGTGCTTCTTTGAAAGATATTGAGATTGAACATGGTGCAACAGGTGCACCAACTGTTAAGTTAAGTGGTTCAGCATTAGAAGCTGCAAAGAAGAATGGTGTCAAGAATGTTAAGGTTTCTATCTCTCACGATGATGTTCAATCTGTTGCAGTTGCGATTTCTGAATTCTGAATATTGTATTCCTTATGATTAGTTTTTTGTTAATAGCATTATATAAAGTAATTTTTTATTTTTGTTTTTATTTTCATTCAGTTGCGTAATTAAATTATAAAAATCGTAGAAAAAAAAATAGACAATTAGGCGATAGACAACAAGCTGATGGTTTTTTTTTGCTGTTGTTGTAGTAAGTAAATAAGAAATCCAGTTTCGTTTAAAAAGAGTGAATAAAAATAAAATGGAATGATGGAGGATAGTTAAAAAGCATTGTTTACGAAAACAAAAAAACATCGAAGAAGGAAGATTGATAGAGAAGCAAAAAAATGTATGAGTACAATTTGATTAAATTGACTTCATATCCATCAAAGCAATTGCCGCTAATTCTTCCATTGATTTTGCTTCATTCGTTTTACTTTGGGATCCGTTTCTCAATCGGAAATCTTGCAGTATGGAATTTTGTGATCCTAAAGCACTGGATTGTCTGTTATTCTTGATAATGGAAGGTCCTTGGCTTTGCCAGTCTTCCTCATCGGTTATAACAGCAGCAGAATCAGGTGATGAGTGATCACGATTTAATTTGAAATCTTCAAAATCATCAGCTATTGCATTTTCATTATCTTTATCAATTGAAGCATTACTGTTATTAATTTGTGGTATTATATGTGTTCTCAAAAATGATTGACGTGAAATATTTGCTGAGTTTGAAAATGATACTCGAGATTCTCTTCTTTCCAGAGGTGCTTCATCCAATGCGACTTCAATTGTATGCTGATTGAATGAGGATCTTGGCTTCCTTGGTTTAGTTATACCAGCAAATGATGTACGACGAGAAGATGAAACAGAAGCAATCTTGCCAGGAATTGCAGATTCAAAATTTTCAGGAGATGGGGATAATTTCACTGTGCTTCTGTAACTTTTATTGATATCATTTTCAAATTCATCATCATCGTCTTCATCATCTTCATCAACTAGATCATCATCAGATGATGATTTAATTGCATCATCTATATCACCGTATTGCTTGAATGAATTTCTGAAAGATTGAACTGGTCCAAAATTTGGTGAAGTTGGCATTCTATAATTTTCACTTAAGTGACTGCTGATAGATTCTCTTCTAATTGTATGAGATTGAGATCTAGATTTTTTAGCTTTTGATGAACTTTCATTAATTGAAATGTTTGAATTTGTACTATTAGTAGCATATATTTTTTCATTAGTAATTTTTGAATCAACATTATCATTGGAAGATTGGTTATTGTTGTTACTATTTTCAATCTTCATTTTAACCAGTTCAATACCAACAACTTTAGCTTCCCATTGACCCCATCCAATTTTCTCAAAAATACAACCAGTTTCTACATCACCAGATTCAAGTGCTGCCATGATCAATCTTCTCTGTTTAGAAAGAGATAGATTACCAAAAACAGGAACTTGTTCGATTAAATGACCTGTCAAATGACGAATTGGTAATGGACCCTCTTTTAATAAAATTCTAGCAATTCTATTTGGAGTAATTTGAGAAGCGGCAGCTATACCTTCAGGAGAAGAAGTTGAAATTAAAACTTTCTCCTCATTAGTTGATTTTCTCCTATATTTTGCCTTTGATTTTGTTTGTTCTAATTTTTCAGGTTTAATTGGAGATGTAATAGCATCAATTGAACCCATTTTAGGAATAGGGCTAGGGGAAGAAGCTGAAGATATAGAATTTGCTGAGAAGGGTAAAGAGTTATAATTTTCATCATTAGAATTAGAGTTCAGCAGTTCATGAATTGAGCTTCTTGGTGCGGACAATGAATTGTGTGGAATATTAGTCATTGGAACTGAATTACCGTTATTGTTAGCATTAACCGTTTCATTGAAATTGCCGTTATATGAGGCATAAGAAGAAGTGTGGTTACCTGTATCAACAGGTCCCGTAGATTGCATAATTTATTAAATTTGTTTTTTTATAATAAGATATATCTTTAGTCTTATTTTAAATGGAATGTTAATTGATAAAGGTAAGGGTGACAAATGACTACTGTGGAGAGAGGAACAATAAACAAGTGCAATTTGAGGACTGAAAAATGAAATTTCGCGGCGAGGAGGATGACGCGAATAATGGAAGATGGAAGAAAGATTCGGCCATCTCTAACCCAATGTCTTAATAATTCCGATCTATCCGAGTCAACGGATAAGGAGAAGAGGCTTGTTGTTGTTTAATGGTTGATATAATCATCATTAAAAGGTTATATAGTTAAATATAATATAATATATAATAAGATATTAACATTATATGAAAGACATTGGGGGGTCGTGAACATTAGAATTAGATTGAGAGAATCGGGTTGAATGTTCATGCCTATAACAAGAAGGTCTTCAAAGACTTAAAGGACTATTTAACTTGTCATTGCTTATAAAGCAGGGAAGTTCTTGTCATTTAAAAGAGACTTTTGTTCAGTTGGCTTTGGCTTACCTGCAAATTTCTTACCACCTCTTGGCTTTCTGTTGTCAGATCTTTCAGATCTTTCGGATCTTTCTGGTCTAACAAAATCAGCAACGGTAATATCAACATCAAGGTAAACCTTAGTCTTCTTTGCCTTTGCCTTGACCTTCTTTTCAGTCTTGGAAGGAATAAATTCTTCAGTTTCCTTAACAACTAAATCTTCAGTGTTAATTTCAGAAGCTGGAGCTGCTGCTGCCTTGGATTTTTGGAATTCAGAAGATTCTAATTCAGCAAAGAAATCTGCAGCAGATCTTAATTCTTGCTTTGGTTCTTCTTCTTCAGCTTCAACTTCTGCCTTAGCATCTTCTTCAGCTTCAATTTGTGCTTCAGCTTCATCACCTAATCTCATCTTTTCTGCCTTAGCAGTTTCAGATCTACCAGTTCTAGAGTGTCTGTCAAACTTCTTATCCTTACCGTGGGATCTACCAGTATTTGGTGGTGGGGTAACATCCTTGTTCTTGTTTTGGAACTTAAGACCTGCTTCGTTAGCAGTTGGCTTTGGCTTACCACCCTTGGACTTGGATTTGTCAGCCTTTGGTGGGATACCAGACTTCTTGGTAGACTTTAATGGTGCAACGATTTCCTTAGGTGCAACATATTCTTCTTCATCACCGGAAACATCGTTTCCTAATAAAGCGTAAAGGTTCTATAATGAATTTAAATGTTAGTATATTGCTTATTTAGTCTTAGAATTAATAAATCATAGTAATGTGCATGCAATCAAATGATAGCAGCATCAATAAAATTATTGCTAGTGTGACACAAGTGTCAAATGAAAAGTTGGTGACAAAGTTCATTTTCATACGACACACATGCAAACTATTCAATATCAATTTAGTATGGGTAGTTCCAGACCCACTATTGATTCAAATATACGTACCTTGTTTTCAAAAGACATGTTTTGTGTTCTCTGCAGAAGGAAGAGCAAGCCAGGACCCGTTCATCACCTCCACTCACCGCTGTCGCCAATTTGGACACCGTCGACGTCGACGATTCTCGCAACACCGCAGCGCCCACGCAATGGATCGCCCCCACACTCCCACCACACTCCCACCACTCCGGCAGCTTCCGCCCACCGCGTTCCAGTTTCCTGGGCCCAGAATGTCGAGTCCACCCTCCCCGCGCGTTATTGGCACGCGATTCTGCCATATAAGAGTCCATACACCACAGGGTTTACTTGTTGGCTATGAATCTGGTAGCGGTATTCGTTGTTGGTTTATACTAATTATACATGGTTGGTAGTAGCTACTCGGTTTCTACGTACAAAACTCCAACATGGTGAAGATAAGCTTGTAAAACTTCTCTTAGTTCATCATTTAATGGTGAAACAAGAAGTGCAACAGCGTGTGAGTATGTAAGTGGACATGCCTTTTGGAAATCATCGTCATGTAGTTCAGTCAATGCTTGAAGTATTTCAACAACAACTGGTGTCCAGCTCTCCATATTACGAACTTCTTGACGTGTAGCAAAATCGTGCCATCTTTTAAGTAAATCAACCGAAATTGGAATTAAAATTTCAACAATCTTGTTCCTAGCATCTGGTGAACTCTTGGTTTCATCACTGTACAGTCTGAAGAGTATACTAATGTAAACACCAATCGCTGATGTCTCTTGCTTTAATAGGTTTGGCAGCTTATCAACAACTCCAGAATTCCATAATCTAACCCTTAATTTATAATCTTCGTTGAATTTCTTGGCAAATCTATAACTGGTTTCTAAAAGCTTAGTTAAAACTATCAAGTTATCATATGGTATAGTGGTGTAAAATTCAGTCTTGTCAAAAAGTTCAGAAAGTAATTGAATCATATGGAGGTGTAAAACACATTTAATAATAATTTCTTGTGATGAAAACTTCTTGTGTGGTATAATTTCAGAATATGACTGTTCAGGTTCAATAACATCATCATCTTCTTCTTCTTCTACATCATTTTCATTCTCAACATCCACATTTTCTTCACCATTTTTATGAACTGCTACACCATTCTTTTCCTTCAACAAAGGATCCAAGTCAAATAGTTCAGTTGCAGTTGTAAGTTTAAACAATTCATCAAATGTAATTTGGATTTTACTCCAATCTTCAGCATTGAATTTATGCATATTGGATAAAATCAGTTCTTGTAAGCATGAAATACCAATTTTAGAAATTGCATCGTTATCTTGACAAATACAAGAAACTAGCAAACTCAAAAACATATCAATCATACTGTCCAGTTTATCGAAAAACGTGGTAAATAAATTAATCATTTTCCTCAATGCTTGAATCAATGTACTCGATAACCAAACCCACAGACTTTCATTTTTCACTAAACTAATTTCACCATGAGTTTTCAAAATATCAAAAATAGGGAATAACAACTCTTTGCAAATTTTAGACCAAAATTCAACATCAAAATTCTTACCATGTGCATTTAAAGCATCAAACATACAGTTGAGTGCATGTGATCTGACTTCTAACTCATTAGCTTCCATAACTATATTGTTAAAACTCAATAACAATGGGAGCCATGTCTTATTCAGGTAATCTTCATTATCAATATTTTTATCAACTTCATTACCTGCCTTCTCAACTAATACATTGATCATTGCCAAAGCTCTTAAACTAATTTTTTGAAATTTATCATTCTTAGCATATTCTGCTAAACAGTCAATTAAATCATCAAATGCATTTTCAGCTTCAATATTCTTAACATGTTTCTCAATTATTTTGTTCACATGTGACAACCCAGTTGCAACAACTTTCTCATCTTCTTCAATGTATGCAATATGTGATAAAGTCTGTAAAATTGTAGACCATCCAGATTTAATATGTGACGCCTTCTTCATAATCAAGTAAATAATACTATCCAAAACCATTTCTTTAACTTCAATACTTGGATTGTTAAGTATAATATAATCAAAAGGTTTCAAAAACTCTTTCTGGAATTTGAAATGTGACAATTCATCAATATCGAAAAATCTCTCACTCAATTGTCTCAATGAATCAATTGCGAAAAAAGAAACTGCAGTATTTGGATTACATCCAAATTCATTAAACTCTTGATTCATAACTTTCCATAATTCAGACCATTGTAATCTAATTCTACTCATATTATAATAACAAACATCAACTAATTTTTGTAAACAGAAAAGTCTTGGTTCCTTATTATCACCAGATGATTTAATCTCCTCTCTAGCAACTTCGACTAATCCTTCAACAAAGTCAAAAATACCCTTGCCTTGAATTTCACAACTATTGCTGAAAACCTTATCAATAGCAACATCAAGTTCAACTGATGTAATTTTACTTGCCATATCGACAGGTAATTTTTGGTTAAAATGATGTGATAATGCCTGTTGTGAAACTGATTGACGCTTGGATCCTCCAAATGCGAAAAAATAACTACCATTTTCTTCAGGCCTTAAATCAACAGAAGGTTTAGCAAATCTAGCGTTAATCAAATCTGGAACAGAACTTGAGTCGACTCCCTTAGACAACAACCTCAACCTCTCTACTTGTGATATAACAATGAAAACACCTTTCCATGAAGATCCTAAATATGAGTTCTCTTGAACAGCAATGTTAAGTAATGTATGAATTGCTTCAACATTTTTCATCTTCATACTTTCAGGATTGTTAAGATCACAGAATTGTACTAATGCTCTAATGAATGATGTTCTCGCATAATCAATGTTGAAAATACATGCCAAATGTGTTGCTAATCGAATTCCTAATAACAAAACAGTACAAATCTCTTCATCATCATATTCTTTAAATGGTGGAGTCAATCCTGCTAAAAATGACATCCACAATGTATCAAATATTGATTTAACATGTTCTGGAGATGTAGACATATCAAAAGTATAATACTTGTTGTTTTTCTTCTGTAATTTACCCAATGATATCACTGTATTTTCAGTCTTTTTACTTAATGCCTTAGACGCCTTTGTATACGCTTCCTTTGCATAGTCTCTACCAAAGAATGATGCAGTTAAAACAGGTTGTTCCGCATCACTTGAGATAAGAGCTGCTTGTTGTTCACTATTCAGAATGATCTCGTTATTTTGAATATCATAAAACACATCTTCTAAAAATTTTGGATCTAAATCGTTACCATCATCAATAGCACGGTTGTTCTTCACAAATTCTTCCAATGTCATTCTCTTCTTGATTTGTGGTGAGTGTTGATCAGTGTTTAGCATAATCACAGAGTATGATAAAACGTAAACAGCATCGGCATTTGCAAATGCCTTAGGATTGTCATTTACATACTTTTCAGCAAATTTAAGCATAAACCTGTCAATAACCTGAGACTCTCCAGGTAATCTGAAATGCTGTAGGAAACTTCTAAGGGAATCTAAAAAGCTTGTATTTTTAAATTCCATCGAATCAACAAATGCATGCATAACTGCAATATTTTCCTCCTTGCTTCCACCTAAATACTCACCAACCTGGGTTTTATCGAGTGAATCATTTTCAAGAATAAACCTAGCAATAGATTGAGGATCTGATTTATCGATAAACCCATTTTTATCCAAGAACGCAATACCTTTCTTTGGTGAGTAGTTGAAAAGTTTAATACCTTCAATAAGTGCCGTTTTCCGCTGTTTAGCAGTATCAAATTGATTCGAGTCTAATATTTCCTCTTCTTCAGCTATGCTTGGAGTTTGCGCATTAGAATTAGAACGTGATAATCGTATATTAGAACTAGATGCAATAGAACCGTTCCTCAATCTTGATTCATTAACTGCAGATTTAAGTTCATCAACATTCAAAGAAGAACTTGTTTCCATAAACTTGATAGAGTTACCGCAAGATGAGTTCAAAGATTGCAAGAATACAACAATATAATCGATTGCCATCATTTTTAGTGCAAAATCCGTTGGGAAGTTTATTGCATAATCAGGGTTTTGCGGAGTGCTTGAAAGTCTGTTTGAACTTAATTCTGGGATATTCTCCAATTCCTTGGTAAGAGAATGTGATTTTTGGAACTGTTTAAAATTATTCTTTTGTTGGTAAGTTGCATCTACTCTCAATAATGCAAATTTCGTTAAATAGTCAACAATTCTTTCGCACAAGTTTGGCAACGTTGTATCACAATCGTAGTTGAGGTAGAATTCAACAAGAATTTTAGATTCACTCGATAACCGACGAATCAATTCAAGAATGTATCTTTTCTGATAAGAAGTTGAAGCTTTCATATCACTCACTGGGAAATAAATTTCGTCCATAAACACAGGGATTTCGTATTTGAATTCGGATCTCAAGTTCTTTATCATCAGCCAGTAGATCTCGATAGCGACTTCGTAAACTGGTGCAAGTTGTGATGTAGCATTTCTGGAAAGTGCCAAACATAAATATTTCCTAATCCCGTCAACCAAATAAGTTGTTTCATCGTGGTTCTTATTGAAAATCAAGTGCTTTTTATCAAGGAATACGTCATTGTAGTTTCTCAGAATATAGTGGATGATATATAGAGACAGTAATTTAACTCTAACCTGATGTGATCGCATATCTAGTGAATCCACTTCAATCAATTTTGATGCCAAGTTACTGAATGATCTGAAGATCAAAAAGGCGTCTTTCACATAAAGTTCGTCGTCGTCACCAATGATTTCATCCGACGGCAACTGGATATTATCGTTAGATGTATCCTGTAACTGTTGTAATGTAACATGTTGCTCATTTTGATTTGTGGTAATATCTAAAGACTGCATATTCAAAGCAGAATCTAGCTTCTTCAAAGTTTTCAAATGTTTTAATTGCAGAACTTTGTCGTAAACAGAATTAACAATCTGAATCAACGTAGCCTGAGCAATAGTTTGATTTACAGGTGACAAAGAGTGCAGAAAAATGTTATTAATCTGTCTAATTGCTTGAAGTAGTGCTTTACCGTGTACGGGCATGGATTCGTTAACAACTGCACCAGTGAGTACTCTAATTATCTGCATTTCTACTCTTTCATCTGTCCCCTCGCCTTCATAGCAGGACACAACGGCGTTGATGGCAGCTTCAATCAGTAAAACTTTCCCGTCTTTGATGGCAACGTTGAGATCACCGTCCATGTCATTATCACTTGATTTTGGCTGAGGTTTACTAGACTTGTAATCCCAGTAGATTGGCTTTGTGAAAAGATTAAATGTGAAAATTTTACTAAGGCAATCGAGTGCTAATATTTTAGCTTCAATGTTTGATTGTTCACATGTTAATTTTAATGGTTCAAATATCAGTTCCTCTGATGGAATTCCGTTTGATTTTAAAATCTCTAAAACTGTAGTTGCCTTGACGACAATGTTTTGATGTTTCTTCATAACATCCTTCACTGCAAGGATACTTTCAAAACTTGACTTTAAAAATGAAATACTTACACTTTCATTTAAATGTGAGGTTGTTGTAGGTAATCTTTTAATTGGTGACATTTGTGATGTTGAATATGTCGATTGCTGATCTATAGTATGAACAGATTCAGCAACATGTACATTCCCGTTAAGTTCCCCATTACTTAGTGGATCAATGGATTCTTTCTCTACAGATTCAGTGTTTCTATCATCAGGTTGTTGCTGTTTAAGATTGGAATCGTGTGTTGAAATTTCCGCATTGTCAGATAACGGTACATCATCAAGATGATCGGAATTCAACATCTGTGCCTCTTGTGCAACTTCCATCTCCTGTTCTGATACCATTGAGTGTTGAATTTATAGGAACTAGTTGCTAAGCTCACACGCTTTGCCAACGCTCAAAGGAAGAAGCTAACCATCGCAACAATTCGCAACAAACGCAGCTTCGCGCAAACGC
Source organism: Pichia norvegensis (assembly GCA_030570285.1). NCBI lineage: Eukaryota > Fungi > Ascomycota > Pichiomycetes > Pichiales > Pichiaceae > Pichia > Pichia norvegensis. The sequence goes on from JAJLVM010000180.1 coordinate 24,506, forward strand.
AACTGCAGGAGGTCTCGTTTGTTCAGGGTGGCTTTGATTACTCGAAATAAATAGTAGTTGCATTACATAATAGTTGAATAGGATTTTTTATTTTTGTAATTATAAAATAACTAAATAGTTTCCCAATTCCTACCGTGGATATTTTTCAATTCATCATTTGTGTAGATATGACCATTGGTGAAATAACCTGCAGCTATTTTAGCATCAATTTCAACTCTACTATCAGCGGGTAATAAATGATTTGGAATTTCGACTCTTTCAACAATTTCAATTCCTGAATTTACAATTGCATCATATTTCATATTACTCATTGAAAGCATTCTATCAATTTTAGTTATACCTAACCAATGTAAAATATCTGGCATTAATTCTTGAAATCTAGCATCTTTAACACCTGCAATACATTCTGTACGATTAAAATATTCATCAGCTGTATCACCACTCCTCTTTCTTGCATTATAAACAAGATATTTAGTAACTTCACCTAAACATCTACCTTCCTTTCTATAATAACAAATCAAACCATTACCACCATTTTGAGCTTCCTTTGCAGCTTCAACTAAACCGAAAATTAAATAACATCTACAAGAGCAAATATCTGAAAGGAAAACATCAGAGCCTGAACATTCATCATGAACTCTTAATGATAATTTTTTTTCAGGATTTGAAAGGTTTAAAGGATCACCTAAAATATAAGCAGTAATACCACCAATTGGTGGGTTGAAAACTTTAATATCCATTCTTGATAATAATTCTGGGTACATTCCATTAGTATCAAGGAATAAAGATTTTCTAAGTTCAATTTCTGAAACATTTAAACGTTTAGCAACATCAGGTAAATACCAAACTGGATCGATCGCAATTTTAGTACAAGCAATTTCACCATTTTCATTAAGTACAATTTTACCATCAGGTTTTAAATTACCAATTTGAACTTCATTTTTAATTTCAGGTATTGATAAAATTGCCTTTGTTATTGAAATTGTTGGTTTAATTTCAACATTTTCAGATTCACAATTTTTATTAAATAACCAAGGAGATAAATGACCGAATGGATCAATTGAAACGATTTTACCAGGAATTGACCATTGTGGTTGTTGAGGGAAATCGAAAGCAGGATGAGAATTTGTATAATCAGGAATATGATTTTTATTTAATTGACCAGTTGCAATACTTAATGCATGATAAATTGAATAAGGACCAGAATAAGCACCAATTGAATTATGCTTTGTTATACCATTTTTATATTGTGAAACAATTAATGGGCCACGTAATTGAGGATTTGATGAATACCAATTAATTGGAATTGGATTTATATCTGAATCTTGAGTAAAAGTAGCAAGTCTAATTTTATCACCAAAGAAATCTATTGTGCTCGATGCGGGAGCATTTTTAATTGTTGAATTATCAGTTGATTGAGTGAGTAAATGTTCGTGATTGCAAGATGTAATCATATTTGGATAGTTTGAAGTAGGTTTACATTGTTTTAGTAAGTTAAGAATGTGAATTGATAGTTCCTTTTATAGTTTAACGGGGCAACAAAATAGTCTTATCTAATCCCGTGTAAATCCGTATAAATCCGTATAGACCCGATAAGATAAAAAATTTTGATAGCGAATTTGATGAGTGATAGTATTATTAAGTATTTATTTTATTTATTTCTTTTATTACTATTAATTAATTTAAAAACACATTTTTTACAAAGGTAAAATTAGTTAAAATGGTAGATTATCAATTTTATTTTATCAAATCTAAAATTTGAGTTGTTAGATTTGAAATTTCATGATTTTCATTATTTTCACCACTTAAATTTGATAAATCGATTTTACCCTTACTTATTTCTGATTTAATTTTTTCCTTAATTTCGATATTATTTGATTCTAACAGTTGTAATATTGTCCAAAGTGCAATATGTTCAAAAGTTGGATTACGAGATTTAATAAAATTTGAGATAAAATCTGAAATTTCATTATAATGAAGTAAAATTATTTTATAATCTTTAATTCTTGAACAAAGATTTGCTAAAGCAGCAGCTGAATTACCACAAACTTCAGAATTTGAAGATTTTGTTAAAGGTATTAAAACATCTAGTATACCCATTTCTAATAATTTTTCCTTTAATTCATCAGCTAAGGCTAAAATAGCGAAGCAAGCAGATATTTCACTTTGAACATTTTCCTTTGCATTTAAGACTAAATCTTTACATTTTTTAATTGCACCAGCTTCTAATAAAGCCAATCTATTCCTTTCTGAACTTGCAGCCAAATTTCTTAAACTTGAAACAGCATGACATTGAATTTCTGTATTATTTGGATAATCAACTAAATCAACTAAAGGTTTTAAGAAACCTGTTTCAACAATTAAAACTTCATTCATTGGATGAATTGAGATATTTCTAATACAAGCAACAGCAGCTAAAATTAAAGGTTCATGAGGTGATTGTAATAATTGAACTAAATTTGGTAAACCACCAGCTCTAACAATTTCTAATTGATAAAGTCCATCACTTGCTAAATTTCTTAAAGCTAAAGTTGCTTGACATTGAACTCTAGTTGAAGAAGAATCCATTAATTGAACTAATTGAGATACTAATTTTGGTTCAGTTGTAGCTAACATTTTCCTATTTTCTTCATCTACAGCTATATTTGATAAAGCAGTTGTACAATAATATTGAATATCAGGATCAGGATTTGATAATAATTGAACTAAAACTGGTACGGAACCAGCATCAACTAATTCTTTCCTATTTTCATAAGAATGAGTCATATTTAATAAAGCACCAGTTGCATTTCTTTGAACTCTTAAATCAGGAGAATTAGCTAATTTTGTTAAAGGTATTAAAGCACCAGATTTAGCAATTTTTGATTTATTTTCATCTTGAGTTGCTAAATTAGTTATACAACCAACAGCATTACATTGAACTTCAATATTTGGGCAAAGCATTTGTCTAATTAAAGGAGTTAAACCACCCATTTCAACTATTAAAACTTTATTTTCATCATTAACAGCCAAATTACCTAAAGCGGCACAAGCAGCTCTTTGAACTTCTTGATCAGAACTTTGTAATAAAATTAAGATTGGTTCTAAAACATCCCTTGTAACGGGTCTAATTTCCTTTTCAGTAATTTCAGCAAATGCTAAAGCGGCACTTCTTTGTAAATCTATATTATCGGAATAAACCAGTGTACTTAAAGCTCTTAAAGGACCTTCAGAGAAGAAATCGACACCAGATCTATTTTCAAGATATTCAAGTAAAGAAGCAATTGCTTCTCTTTCATTATCAGCTAGTAATTGACGATAAAGGCCAGAATCATCATGACCTTTTAAACAACTGCAACTACAACCCATTTGATAAGGAGGAAGGGTTTGGTGGTGGCGATTTGAATTGTTGATAAGAAGGGGATGGAATTAAAACGATAGTATGAGTATTGAAAAGAGATGGATATGAGTATTGGAAAGAGATAAATGGATATCCTTTAAGGGGATGAGTTAAATTAGTGTATATATGAATGTGAGTGTGGATGGGTTGTGTTGAATGATAGTCTGTTGAGAGTTTGTATGTAATGCCGGGGTTGAGCAGGCTGCGACGGAAGTGAGACAAGGAATGCAGCAGCGTTAGCGGCAGCAAACGCGTTCGCGGGAGGCGTGAAAAAAGAGAAGGTGTGCCCACGACAAGGCTGGTGTTGTATTCAACTCTACTCCATTCTCCTCTACTCCATTCTCCTCTGCGACACGGGTTCTGTCGTGGCGGCTTGTCTGTCTTTTCCCCTTTCTTCCCCTCCCTTCCCCTCCTTTCCACATCCGCGCCGATCGACGCGGCAATAATAGTTTCCCCATCCACTCTTTTACCCTTTTCTCCCCTCCACACTGCCAAGCCGCTGAGCCCCTTTATTTTCAGTTATTTTTTTTCTTTTCTGTGCATAATGCTCGGCATGTGTTTCTTGCTGCAGCCGTTCGCAATGAAAATTGATCGTGTCAAGTGCGGTTGCCACTTCGAGTACGGTAAAGGTTGCTGCTGCTCGGGCCCGACGCGATGGGGCTAAGCAGGCCAGGGTCCCCTACGCGCATGTGTAAATTGGCCCAGCAGTGACGAGAAATGGCCCCAGTGGCGAAGCCGAGGGCCGGGGCAGATCTGGGAACACGCCCGGCCCGGCCCTGGCGCTCGTATTTGGGGCAGACCCCCCAGCACCCACGGGGAGGGCCTCCCCTCACTCTCCCCTCGCTGGGCCCACTGGCCCGACTGTGCTGGCCCTGCGGTAATAAAACGTGCCCGGGCTCAGATCGGGGCTCTGCGCTGGCCTTTCTTTTCTTCTCTCAACCCTCAGCACCACAGCAAGCAAGAGAGCTGTACTATAGTAGAACACTACAACACTACTACTAAACCACTAAACCACTAAACCACTACACTACTACACTACTACACGAATAATCCCCTGGGTCCCTCGCTGCACACCTGCATCTCTTTAGTACCACAGCCACTTAGTGCACATGGATACACAACCCCACAACCACCCACCACAACCACCCACCAACCCATCCACGCCACGCCACGGCACCACGCGACAGGCCCCTACACGCAGCTAGTGTCCACAATCAACCTCCACACCACCCAATTTTTCCTTCCACCGCGAAACAATCGCATCGTTTTCTCCTTGCTCTATTGTCCAATCCTTATTTTCTCAACTCGCATTGTCCGCTAAACTTCCTTCTCACTGCACCAACAGAAGAAAACTAATCACCTAATCACCGGATCCATCTTATATTCTCTTAAGGTTTCCTAATTTATTATATTATTTAATCCCTCCTTTCCTCCTCCCTTTTCTTCCTTTTCCTTTTCCTCCTCCTCGTCCTTTATTCTCATCTTTTAATTCAATACCCCTGACTTCAACATTTTCTAGTAATATCATCCTCAATCCTTATTCATTCCATAATTATTCTTTACATATTCCAACCACTAAAATGGATCCTTCACCAGCTATTCTACTACCTTCAAACTATATTCCTTCCACTAATTCAAATACTACCTCTAACTCTACTACCACAATGAACAATCAATCTCATGCTATTAATCCTAACCAATCATCTCCTAACCAAAATACTTCTTATCAGCCGTCGTATGCTCTTTTCGGTAAGTACAATCAATACTACCAACAACCACAACAACAACAGCAACAGCAGCAAACTCTACAACAATCCACTCAACAACAATCTACTCAACAACCTACAGACCGTCGTCAATCATCCGTTACTAGCATACCTCCACCACAACAGGTCAATACCTACACTTCTAATCCACCAACATTAACATACGGTCACGTGACAGCGCCAAACTCCGCTCATAGCTCCACTTCCTACACTTGGAAGTATCCAAACTCTTCTCAAACTTCACTTTCATACCCTCATCAACAACAACAACAGCAGCAGCAGCAACAACAACAGCAGCAACAAACACAACTTTACCCTTCACAACCTTACCAACAGCATGATTACTATGATTCCTCAGATCAGAACACTACATTTTCATCTTATTCTTTACCAACTGATTCTAGTCAAGACTCTTCATTAGCAAAATTCCAGCAATTTACTAAAGCTTACATTCCTCCACTACCTGAAGTACACTATCTTGCACAACCTTTAATAGATCCTTACTCTCAACAATTGAAAAGATCTCCTTATCCTGATCAACAAAATGATCAATTATACCAGCAATACCCAACATATAACTATCAATATCAACAACAACAACAACAACAACAAACTCAGCAGACACCACAACAAGGTTATATACCCATCCCTCAATCTGTACCTTATCATGATTACATTTCAAACAAAACTACTAATAAACGTAGTTTTGATGAATCAATTGATTCTGATCAAATTAAAAAATCAACAATTGCTGGTGTCGTTTATAATTCAAGTGCTGTATTTAAAAGGCTTAAACCAAGTCTTGATGATGAAAAATCAGAAACTGTTTATAAAATGGAATCTCAAAGATCTCAAGGTAGACCTTTTAGTAGTAATTTAACAGGTCGTTTCATTTATCATGATAGTTTGAAAAGTTTATTAGGTCACGTTGATAAGAAAAATAATAATAAATTCGTTGTTTATCATATGAACGATGAATCCAAATTCTTGAAAAATCCAAATTCAATATCTGATTTGAAACTTGGTTTAAAATCTGGTGATGAAATAACAGAATTACAATATTCTTTATTACGTAATAATTCAATTCAAAATTCAAATGATTCACCTGAAATTAGTATTAATTCTTTAGATCTTTTCCTTGGTTGTAAACATAGTGATGTTTTGAAAGTTGAAGGTTATAGAGATCAATTTAATACAATTCAAAAAATAATTAAATACAATCCGCAAAAGGAAGATAAAGAAAATTTATTAAAATCAAAATTTAATTTCCATCAATTAATTAAAGAAAATTTCGGTATTGAAAAATATGTTTTTGTTAAAACAATTCGTGATAATAATGGTCATATACTTAAACTTGAAACAATTAAACCCCCAATTGATAAAAATGGATTCTTTAATTATACTCCTGAATGGTTAAAACGTAGAATTTGTTATCCTCGTTATAAAGGTGGTATGAATTTACATATATTATCAGATAATTTTAATTTCATACTTTACAATGATTTAAAAATGCTACTTTGGGATATAAAGGAAGAAATTATTTCTAGATTCGAAGAAATTGATGAAGATGCTGCTGATGATCATCATCATCACCATCATGATCACGATGATAATTCAAATTCTAAAATTAACAAAAATGATTTAGATCCAACTGTAATCGTTGATCGTGCTTTAAAGCGTAAACTATTCGGGAATAAAATCGTATACACACAAACACTTGATCGTTAACTTTACTTACTTCTGTATATCTTTAATCTTTTTTTTTCTCATTTTTTCTCATTTTTTCTCATTTTGTCTCATTATTCACCTCCCCTTTTGCAATTCCTTCAATTCACGTCGGTAAACTTCAACCATCTCTTCAATCTCCTCATCCGTTTTATCAGGATATTTCTCTTCAAGTAAATCACGATGTTCAGCAACCGCAATTTCAAACTTCCTCGCCTCTTCATGTTCAACAATTCTTTTATCAACTTCTAACCTCTCAATACGTTGTTCCTTACTCTTCCATTCCATCCGTTCTCGATTAACAATTCGTGATGCATACTCTTTACCATCTCCAACTTCTTGCTTCTTCTGAAATAAACTCTTCTGTATATGACCTGATGTAGATGAACCCTTAGCTGAACTTAACCCTATCCCGTTGTACGACATTGTTCAGTCGATCGGAAAAAGGGAAGGTAAAAGGGACGGACGGTCAAATCTGTTGATCTTTTTCTCCCGCGTGGCTTACCTACCTTTTCACTTATCCATTCACCACTACACTACATTTGCTGAGCTGGTATATGTCGCAGCAGAGCATAAGCAGGTTCTTCCCCTTGCGAAGGAAAGACGATGCTAAGTCAGTGAAGAAGTCAGAAGCTGGCGAAACAGAAAAAGCCACCAGTTACACTTCACGTAAGAGAAAAAGCGATTCTGCTCTTGTCACATCAAAGAAGGTCAAACTTACAGATATGGAACATCAAGTTTGGGAGTTGAAAAAAGATCACTTGGATAAACTACTGCTAGTTCAAGTAGGGTATAGGTATAAATTCTTTGGCGAAGATGCTCAAATAGCTTCACGTATTCTCAACATCAAACTCATCAACGGTAAAATCTCCTTCAATTTTGACCAACCTTGCAAAGACGACCATCTCTACACATCTTTTGCACAATCTTCGATTCCTTTAGAAAGATTACTTGTTCATGTTTGTAGACTACTCGTGAGAGGGTACGTTGTTGCAGTTGTTGATCAAATGGAAACAGCCGCCCTGAGAGAAGGTTCAGAGTCTAAGGGTAAAGTTTTTCAACGTAAATTATCCCACGTTTACTCACCGGGTACGTTTATTACCGATGAAGATCTTGATAAAAATGTCAACGGTAAGTCCATACTTACTTTGAATGAACATTCCCCGCATGATTTAACTCTTGTTTCAGCTAACGTATTTGTCTCACAGATTGTGTACGATCAATTCACGGATGATTTTACAAGAATCAATTTAGAATCTCGTTTGCACCATTTAGAACCAATAGAAATTATAACAATAGGTGAAGTATCTTCACAAACAAAGAACTGTATTGATAACTTCATCAAACTTCACGAATCTCAAAATTGTAAAATTCGTCTTATCAATGTCAATCATACTAAAGTTCAGTACAGTGATATCTTAAATGAACTACATTCTAACATTCATAGTGAAGATGTGTTTGCGTTCTTTGCAGAACAAAATTATTATCTTTTAGAATGCTTCCAGCAACTCATACGTTACATTAAAAACTACAATTTACACTCCATTTTTAACCTCTTTGAGATATACCACAAGTTCTCAGATATTGACAAAACTACAATTCTTGATGCCAACGTACTTTCAGCGTTGGAAATATTTACAAACTCTACAACGGGTTCTGTGGATGGCTCACTCTTTGCAATAATTGATAAGACCATGACTAAATTCGGTCATAGAATGTTACGAAACTGGCTTTGTCGCCCACTAATTGACTTGCCCTCGATATCACAACGTCATGAAGCTGTTGAGTATTTGACAAACAAGTTGAACAGTGTGCAAGTTGAAAGAGTTGTTGCAGTTTTAAAGAATTGCCCCGATTTGGAATTGATGATGGCAAGAATTTATCACGGTAGATCAAACAGGAAAGAAGTTTACATTTTCTTGAAGAAAATTTGTGATATACTTGCCGTTTTTAGAGGTATTCGAAGTGAATTGATCACAACAGACTCGATAGACTCTGAATTGCTGTCTTCATTTTTCTGTGAGTTGAAAGAAATGGCTAATGAATTAGTTGAATTAGATGATATGTTAAACATGATCCACTCGCCTAATGCAATTGATACTAAATCTGATGATCACATAATTAACTATTTCAATCCTAAATTCTTTCAATACTCAGAGATTCAAAATGAACTTGATAAAATCGATGATGTGAAAAGACTATTGGAGTCTGAACTTGATGACATAAGGAAAACTTTGAATAACAAAGACTTGCGATTTCATAAAGTAAGTAATGAACCTTACTTGATACAAATAAGAAACAGTCTTGTGAGGAACGTGCCTGGAGATTGGATTAGGGTCAACGCTACTGCAAACTGTGTAAGATTTCGATCACCGAATACACTAAAATTTTACAAGAAATTACAGTATCAACAAGAAATGCTAAAAAACACTTGCCATTTGGTATTCGAAAAATTTACTGCACGGATAAATGGGTATCAAAGTAAAATTACAAAGGTAGTAAAGAAGTTAGCAGTATTTGATGCATTAGTTTCATTTGCTATTGTCTCAAATATTAATAATTACAGCAAACCCAAAATCGTAAACTTCCCAACAATCAAAGTAAAGGAGAGCCGCAACCCTATCGCCGAGAAGTTGCTACAGGAAAGAGTATCACCACGTCCATCAAGTGCTGTCTCGTACATAGACAATGATTTTACTATGCAGGAAATTTCTAATTATTCACGCATCGGTTTAATTACGGGTCCAAATATGGGTGGTAAATCATCATTCATGAGGCAAATTGGCCTTATAGTTATACTTTCACAAATTGGATGTTTTATTCCTTGTTCTGCTGGCTCTACTTTAGGATTGTTTACGAACATTCAAATCAGGCTAGGATCTAATGACGATCTGTTTTCAGGTAAATCGACTTTCCAAGTCGAATTATCTGAATGTCGTAATATGTTATCCTCGTGTAATAAAAGGACTGGTAACACTTTATTGCTAATTGATGAATTAGGTAGGGGTACGTCTACTGTAGATGGCTGCAGTATTGCATGGTCGGTTCTTGATTACTTGGCACATGATGTGGGAGAAAATGTAGTGGTGTTATTCATCACTCATTTTAAAGAATTGGAAGAATTTGAAGCCAAAACTAATGGAATAGTTAAAAATTACCATTTGAATTTCAACTTGCTCAATAATAATCAAGATATTATATTCACTTATAAAATTAGTCCTGGAAGTAGTCAGGGCTCTTATGGTGTATATTGTGCAAAAATTGCAGGTATACCAAATAGTGTTGTAACTAAGGCACAGGAAATCTCACACGAGGTTGAGTTACAAAACGAGAAAAATAAATGCATGAAATTAATTGACGTTATCAATGAAGGTGACGTTGAGAAACTACTAAAACTCACAGAGTTTTAAATATTATAAACTGTAAATAGAAATTTATAAAAAAAAAAATGACACTATATTTTTAAAAACTTTCGACCAAAACTCTCAGAGTTGTTACTTTGAAGCGAGTATGAAATATCACCAACATCAGTCCCTTCAAACTTCATCACTTCAGTATCGTTATCATGAATAACAGTGATAGAATTGAAATCTTTGAAAGGATCTCCTTCCCCGGTTAATACAGTTGACGAACTGTTCTTCCTTTTGCTCCTCAAAGTACCCATAGAAGATTGAGTGCTCGGTTTGTTACTCTTTGCTTTACCGGTCTCCTTGTCTTTGTTCTTCTTCTTGTGAATAATAACGGGTATCATTGGTGGTTTCTGGTTCCTAAGTAGCGCCCACTGAGTGTTCTTGAAAAAAGCATGTGATTTTATTTCTGATGCTCCAGAATGTGAACCTAGTCTCTTCATTTCGTCCTTAATAAGTAGCTTTCTTATTAAATTCTTGCAGTTGCTACTTATTTGATTGTAATCAGGAAACTGGATGTCATTCTTTAAAATGTTGGAAAAAGTTTGGTTCCTGGAAGAACCCTTGAATGGTGTAATCCCAAATAGCATCTCGTAAATGAAAATACCTAATGTCCACCAATCTACAGCGGAAGTGTGGCCTTTCCCCCATATAACTTCAGGTGCAATATACTCTTCAGTACCAACAAACGAATTGGTACGGAACCCGTTGATACATGCGTTTGTGTCCAATTGCGGTAAATGCGTTGATGATTTCGTGCTTGAAATAAATGTAGGATTGGCTGCATTATCCGATTGTTTCGACAAATCAAAATCACTGAGCATAATGTGGCCAGACTGATGAAGCAAAATATTTTCAGGTTTCAAATCTCTGTAAATAAAACCCATTAAATGTAGATATTCTAACGCTGCAGTAACTTCAGCTGCATAAAACTTGGCGTCATTCTCATTGATACATTTCATCCGACGTGTTTGCAATGCCCTGAAAAACTCACCTCCCATACAGTACTCCATACATAGGTATAGATGGTCCTCTGACTGGAAAGAATGATAAAGAGATACAATGAATGGATGATTGGCAGTTTCTAAAATCCCTTGTTCAGCTAAAACCCTCTTTATTTTTTTCCTTTCAATCATTTCCTTCTTATTGAGAATTTTCATAGCATACAGATTCTTGGTGGCTTTTTCCCTTACCAAGTATACCTTCCCAACGTCACCTTTGCCTAATAATTTCAATTTTTCAAATGACTGAGGACCAACTTGAACGTCAGTGACTCTTACTGAATTTCGTGAGTAACTCCTACTTCCCGAATTCACAGCACTCTTAGATATATTGATCTCACCTATATGGCTAAGAAGAGTGTCGGGTTTTCGAGCTTCAGCTGTACTGTTGGATTGTATGTGATCTGAAGCAAGTTGTCTTAGGTTTAACGGCGCTGAAGCTACCCTGCGTAACCTCTTCGGTAAAAATCCTTTGGATTCTTGGTTCTTGAGCGGCTTCAACTCATCTCGTCCCTCTTCCACTTCTTCTAACTTCTTGTCTGGGTTAGATTGATTATTGTTTTCATTTTTATCGTCCTGTGAAGCATCAGCAATAATTGTTTGATCTCCTAAATCCACTTCATCGTTATTTTCAGCCTTATGTTCCTGTGTTATTGGCTTTTCTGATTGTTTATTTTGATACATTGCAGGACTGGAAGGTGCACGCATCCTTCTAATTTTTTGCATAATATTATATGAGTGATCTTCTTCTTCCTTATTCTCTTTTGGTAATAGATTTGGAAATAGAGTAGAATGTGACGTCCCATTGGTATCACGATTCTCTTCTAATGATGGATCTTCAGCTTGATCATTATTTTTCGGGCTTGAAGTCGTCTCATCGGTATCATCGTGTGCTGAAAACTTGAATAAATTTCTAATCTTTGTTAGCCTCCTTGGACGAACAACACCATCCTGAACTTCATCTACGTTTTTCTCTTTTTCATTCGCAGTATTTAATGAAAAATAATCATCCCCTGTTGGTTCTCCTGGTGATGAAATGATTTTGATACTGTATGAGGGAGAAGCAAGATTCCTCTCATTTGTGGTGGGTGGAGTCTGCAGGAGTGGATCAACACTATCTAATATCCTTGATGTTGAAGCCGACTGCTCAGTATTGCTTGAGTTTGTTCTTGACTGGAAAGTTTCTGAGTTGATTCCATGATTATTATTGTTATCGGAACCAAACTGGAACAAACGTCCAATAGACAGTTTTCTAGAATTAGATCTTGATCTAGATTTCGATTTAGGAGCACTTTGTTCAAATGCTAGGCTTTTTATATCGTCTATAAGCTCATCCGTTTCGATCTGACTTTTTGTTGCAACTTTAATAAACTTTTCAGGTGTTTGTATCTTTTGTGTTGAAAAGATGGCTTCATCGATATTCGGATCGCTGTTTATATTAGTTTCTGAAGCAGTCATAATATTGGCAGCTTTTATGGTCTTTGCTTTTTATTTTAAATATGCTGAATATGCTAAAAATGTATTGTGCGGTGAGTATATGATTAACCTTAGATATCAAAGAAAGACCGCTTTAAAAATGATGCCAACACAAGTGAGAGATAGAAATAAAAGTGATCTAGCTTTAGTTGTGTTGATGCTATCTTAATGTGGATTCTAAGTCAAAATAGCTGATGCTATAGCGGTTTCAAGAATGATATGCGTGCAAAGTAGTCGATCAGAATGTTCAACAGAATCTTAACGGAACTCGAAATTCAATGTTCACTCCATTCATTCTTCAACCGCCTGCATAAATTTTGAGGCTTGGGTGATGATTACGCGGACACGCAATTTTCTTTATTCTTCCACTCAGGAACCACTTGCCAATAAAAGGCTATGTACAAACGGTTGAAGGTTTAACTATATAAATGTATAAAGATGATATTTATTTAGCAAGGTGTGGTGGAAGAAGAAAAGATGCAATGGAGTTTTTGATATAGTAAATATGTTCACAGTTACCGCACACCATCTCGCCTTCTGTGATTTGTGTTTCCATAAGAAGTGAATGTAAATCTCTTAGCATAACTTCATTTTGATCAATATTTTCTGGTTTCTGTGGTGGAAGAGCATTGTTCCCTAAATCATGTGCAACCTTAACTATAGCGCTCCATTCAAGTCTCTCAAGCATTGATATTATAAAGTCAGGGTCAAATTCTTGTTCTTCAAGCTCAAGCTTACAGTTTTGAAATTTCAACGGAAAAGATCCTTCTGTTGCATCACAGCTTTTAACTGCACATCTCACAAAGTTTGTAGTTAGAAATTTCATATCCAGTTAGTTTAATGATGTGTTTTTGAATGGAAAAGTCTGGCGTACTACATCAACTTTTTGTTGATCCTGTTGAAAAAAAGTAAAAAAAAATCCGCATAGAAAACATGACGGATGCGACTTTCCATTTACTACCTACGAATACTAAAATTTAAGGTTTTAGTCTCTGTGAGCTATTAAGACCTCTATATAGACTAGGTATTTAAATTTTTGGCATGTACTAGTTAGCATATCTGTTTTCGCATACGTTTTTCCAAGAAAACAGCTTCTTTATCTCTTCCATGGCCTCGGAGAACAGATACCAATCCGTATCTCAAATGAGAAGATTGTATTTTTTCACAAACGTCATCTGATTTCAGTCCCACATTTATCAAAGCGTTGAAAGATTTGTTGTTTTGTTTGGTGATGGCAAACATTTCAATGAGTTGAGCAAATCTTTCAAAGTTCGAAGCATATTCTGTAAACCATTTTGACGAACTAATCAGTTTAGACAGTGGAGTGGGTATAGACGTTTGTTTTTTTGCTTTGCTGGATTCATAATTAGAAATTATTCTCTGCCTGATGTTGAGAAGTTTCACGTTATGATCATTCAATGCAGTTGCTATACGACGGAACAATTGGATTTCATATTCATGTAGGCGCAGGCTGTGAAGTTGATCAAATATCTTCATAATAACATGGTTTGTTCTATCTTTACTCTTTCTGTACTCTAATTTCATTAAAGAATCTGTTATGCGCTCTATATTAGAATAATATTGATCTTGGCTAATATTATTTCGCCTTAATAAGTTGTAAGATTCGGTTAACTTATTCAAATACATCATAAACTCTGGGTCCAAACATTCCTTTGGTCTAATATTGCTAAAGAATGGTTCTTTTTCATTTTCATAGTTAGAAACTTCTTCTGTAAGTTTCTCTGTCTGTCTTAGAATTGGTGTTGAAGATTCACATTGTGGTGTAACTGAAGGTTCAGTTTGAAAATATAAATTCAGCAGTTTATCTCTTTCAATGCTGATCATATCGGATATATTAATGTTCCTTATTGTAACACCTTGACCTGAGTTCAATGATTCAAAAGGTGATTCTTCAAGCGTGTCATCCCTAATGACCTCAACTTTGGTGGTGTACATTTGTATTATGGGAGGTAATAACATAAAAAATGCTAGGTGAGAAGAATAAGAGAATAGCTTAATTTCATCGTATACATTCCATTTATTTGAGTATGAAACTTTAGGTCTTTTCGTAAATCCATGGAAAGACCTCTTGAAATTAAATTGTTGCTTATGTTTGGCTGCATTGAATCCGCTGAATGCCTTTCCTGAAAACATGGAACCAAAAGCCCGGAAACCATTTTTCGGTATTATTCTTCCAGCAAAGGACATGAGAAAGGATATATTTAGTTGTGCAATGTGAAGAATAAACAGTTAATAAACCACTATGCTCTAAGCATCAACAAGATAATATCATGATATGATTTTTGAGAAGTCATTTCTCGAAAACAATTTTGACCAATGCGAAAGCAGCAAGAGCTAAAATCTACACGCTTACTAGTGTAACTTACAACAATTACACAGAAATAACCAAGTAACCAATGGTTCAATATTTATACCTTACTGCTGAGCTAAATAATGTCACTGCATTGAAACCACATGATTCTACTGAACAACCATATGAGTATACTTTCAGAATTCAATGCACAAAATGTCGTGAGACACACGAGAACCCTGTAACAGTTAATTTGTATGAAATGCATGAGATTGAAGGTTCTAGAGGTGAAGCAAGTTATGTTGGTGCTTGTTCATTTTGTAAATCAAAATCTAACATAAATATCTCTTTGCCAAAACACTACGAAGGGTATACACTTGAGAACAACAATAAGGAAGTGAAGATGTTGGAAATAGATTCTCGGGGTTACGATATAGTAGAATTTATTGCTGATGGTCCATTTCAATGTGTAGGTGCTGAATCTAACACAAAGTTTACAGATTTTACACTTGATGAAGGAGAATGGTATGACTATGATGATGCAGCTGGTGAAGAAACATCAATTACTGAAGTTAAATGGGAAGTTAAATAGTTTTGAGTTATAACTCTCTGTGTATAATAACTACTTGGTTACCGTCGATTTTATTCGATAAAGTACAGAACTAATTCACATTAAGATTTTTAATTTATCAGCTTAATTTATAAAAGTTTTAAGTAAAGTATAACTTAGAAAGAGAGCTTAGTAAAGAACCACTTGTTCTTACCTGCTTGGTGTCTTTCTTCGAAAACCTTCTTAACAGCCTTCTTTGCTTCTTCTCTTTGGGATGGTTCAGATAAGGATTCAGCGGAAACTGCAGCCTTGAATGGTTCAACATCAAAGGAGTATCTAGTTGGCATTAAGTGGTTGTAGTTGACAAGCTTAACAAATGGCTTAACCTTGGTCTTCTTTGCTAACTTCTTAGCACCCATACCCTTGGTAACCTTTAATGGAGCTCTTTCAACACCAGCAACAATTGCGTGTGGGAATGGGTTTGCCTTGGTACCTTCATCGAATTGCTTAACGATGACGACCTTCTTACCTGCGTTTCTACCTCTGACAACGACAGCTATAATAAAAAGATAATGTTAGTATTTTGTTATAAGATTTGTGGAGGCGAATATATCTTTGAGTATCAATAATTAAAGAGTTTCAACTTCATTATGAAAGTTCCTATTAATTATCAAATATGTTTATCTAATGTAAAAAATCGTCATTGAGGTTGTAGTTAATCTAATTATGTAACAATATATGTATAATATACTTGTAAATTCATATTTCATCCAATTTGAAAAGGTTTATTTAACCATTTCATTAATTTCAGTTGATCTTATTTTAATTCAATTTTATGATACTAAAAAATCAATATAGACACATGAAATGCTGCTGTAATCTGTACATACCAACTTTACCGGACTTGATGAATTTAGCCATTTTGTTTAATAGATCTGTATGTGTTCTGAAGAGGTCTTAACGTTGACTCCCCTATGTGTTTCTTCCAAGTTGTGCTGAAAATTTTCGACTCCCCCATCCAGCTAGTGCGGATGCCCCAGGCGCTTCCCCTTTCGGAAACCCAGGCAATGTGGGCGAGCACAAAAATGTGTGCTTCGCACCTAGGGTTTGGGCAATCCTAAAACCCTCACTTGTATCACGTGCGTGTGGTCAAATGCTGAAAGGTGAGGTGCGAGAGGGTCTTGGAAATGTGGTTCTTATCACATCTTGCAGTATATTCTGTGTATATAGGTTTATTCAACAACTTGTTGATTCAATTGAAAAATTGTCTACAATTATAGGTGTATAAAGTTAGTGGAAACGGCTACGTGCCAAAAACTTGGAGTTTTGTTCTGTGATCTTCTTCTGATCTGATGATTTCACTCCAACGCCTGCGTTCTCGGAAGCAATTGAAACTGCTTTATTGATTGCTGCACTAATCATCGGACCAGCACCATTACTTCTCTTTCTTTCATGAGACTTTTGGGCCGGTGAACTTGGGGCCTTTCTAGTAGGTGGAACTGGTGGAGGTTTACGTACCTTGATTGGTGGAGTAGCTGAAGCGTTTTCTCTATTTCCCTCATTTGAAGATAACGTATCATTGTAAATAGCATTTGACCCCTTCTGTGTAGCCAGAGAGGCAGCAGTAAATGCATTCGATTCCTCGTGACCTGCAAGGATTTCATGCTGCAATGCAAGGACTTTGTTCAACTTACGTTCCTTTTCCAGAATGCGAGATGTAGCCAAAGAATGAGTCCATTGGGAGACGTCCGCTCTATCAACTTCAAGGCATATTGTCAACTTATCAGAAACAATAGCAAACATACCTGTCTTATTGTTTCTGGATTTTCTGTCGCCTACAACTTCAACAATTTTTATATCAGAATTCGTCAAATCGATTTCAGTAGTTAATTGGTACTTTACTTTATCCTTGGCAATTATTTCCTTCAGAACTAAAGCACGACCAAATGTAGTAACGAGCAATCGACGTGACACAAACTTGTTGTCCAAAATTGGAGCAGGCTTCACAGTGAAGAAATTTCTAAACTTTTGAGCAGAAGTGGGAGGTTCCGAAGCAGAAGTTTCCGAATTTTTATTATCCAATTCGTTATCAATGTCAACATCGCACAACTTGACAGAACTGTTATCATCTTCAACACCTATTGAAGAGAGATTGATTGTATCTTTATTCTTATAACCAAGTGGAGACTCAATCACCATTCCCTTGTATTTCTTTTCAAACGTGCTAGTAAGCTCTCTACACTCTTCAGCTGCGCCGACTTTTAAAACCCTTTCATCTGGGTGTATCAAAAATTCTGCGCATTTTTGGTCTATAGCTGACATCGGAGATATTTCAGTATCTCTCTTTATTTTAAAAGAGGAATTATTTCTTGATTTTGATGATGTTGATTGTCTCGAGGTCACACGGGTATTTAAAACCGGTCTTGGAATATTTGTACCAGGTATAACATCCACATTTGTCTTCACTTCTGCAGAATGTCTTGAATTACTCTTCTCTTTTTGCAAAGCAATAAGTTCCTGATCAACAAGTTCTTTTTGACGAGCCTCTTTAGCCTCTTGTTCCTTCTTCTCTCTTTCTTTGGTCTCAAGGTCTAAACGAACCCTTTCCATCACTAATTTATCATGTTCACTTTTTTCATTCTGTGCCTTTAACTCTTTCTCTTGTTTGCTCTTAAGTTGTGCTTGGGTTTGTGCTTGGGTTAGTGCTTGATTTTTCATTTTCAACTCATGTTGTTTTTGTGCCTTCCTCCTGCGTTCTCTCTCCTTCAACTGCTGTAACTTCAAATCTTTTTGCTGATTCATTCTAGCCCTCAATATCAATTCTGCTGCCGCGTGTTGATCTTGAGTTGACGTGCTTGAAGAAGATGGGACATTGCGTGCTATAGGCTTGGTTACTGGTGGTGAAACCGAAGAGGATGATGTTTTCCTGCCAGCAGTACCATAAAGTGCAACTGCAGCCGCTGCATTAGTAGGTTTCGGTTTTGATTGTTTCGATGAAGAATTGATCGAACCTTTACCGTTGTTCACAGTCGAACTAGATGAAACGGATCTTACATTAATAAGTTTGGCACTGCCAACTCTTGAGTTGGAAAGATTATTAGAACTTTTCAGTCTTTGAATTGATGTAGACGACCCGTTTGGATATTGTGTATCTAATTCCGGCATAGGCTTCATTGATTTTGCAGAAATCTTATAAGGACCAAGTTCAGGAGGAATAGTATCCCAGATCTGTTCGTCGTTGTTCCAGTCAATATCCTTAAACCAAAGATGCTCTTTAATATCTTTTATTGTCAAACGTTCCCTCGGTTTCAAAACCAAAACTCTTTTGATTAAGTCTCTAATGATAATAGGGAACCCGGCTGTAAATGCGTATTGTAGTTTCTGAATTTTCTGGAAAGTCTGGTATTCATTACTTGCCTTAAATGGGGGTTTCCCTGCAATCATTTGAAAAACAATACAACCTAGCGACCAAATATCGGCTGCCTTGCCACAATATTTGTCATTTAATAGTTCAGGGGAAACATACTCTGCTGTTCCGACAAAAGATGTAGCTCTTGTGTCAGCTGGATATTTCCCTGTTTCATCAGCCTCAAGTAACTTGGCAGTACCAAAGTCCGTTACTTGCAGTCTCATATTTTTATCAATTAAAATATTCTCTGGTTTTAAGTCACGATGGATAACACCATTAGTATGCATGTAGTCAATTGCATCAACTAGTTGAACTGTATAATGTTTAGCAGACGACTCATTCAATGTACCGTGTCTTTTTATCAGACTCAACAGTTCACCATTTTCGGCATAATCGAGTACAAAGTATAAACTTGCAGCATCCTGGAAAGTGTAATGTAAACCAATAATTCCATTTCTGTTACCCAATCTATTCAAGGCATTTTTTTCAATATTGACATATTTCACTTTTTTCTCTTTGATAATGTGTCTTTTATTCAAAATTTTGATTGCATAGTTTATTCCTGTATTTATATCAGTTGCTAGCATGACCGTTGAATATGATCCTTCACCAAGTTCTTTTCCAAGTTTAAAATCTTGAATACCTTTTCGAATAATCTGTGGCGGCTGACCTTCAATATTCGTTATAATGGTAGCATCATTGGTGTTTTCTAATGGCACTATGGGAGCAGTGTATTGTTGATATACTCCTTGATTTTTGGCCTGTGATTGCATACGCAAACGTTGTACTTCTTCCTCGTCTAAATCATCATCTTCATCATCATCTTTATCATCAACATCGCTTTCTTCATTGCAATCGGCATTATTTTCAATATTAATTTCAACCAAATCTGCATCAGATGAATCTTGATCGGTATGATGATAAGTTTGCGGGGTTGCATACAATTCACTGTAAGGCGATCCCTTGTCATCGTTGCTAACATTATCACCCACACTGTACTGTACTGTAGGACTCCAAAGAGGATCTCCATCACTTAGCTGGACTTTTGAGCCTTGGTCGTCAGCCATGTCATCATCAGTGATATTTTCATTGAAATTCAGTGGGGCTGGTATAGGAGGTATTTCGGTTGATTCCTGTTGTAATTGGCGTGGAGATGTTGTTTGCGAAAGATATTCCGTTGATTTTGGTGAAGCTGGCAATTTATCTGTTTGTCTATGTTGTTCGTTCATTGCAGCTTTCAAAGAATTTGGGTTTGCTTTCGAATTATGTGGAGATGTGGCATTTCCTATACTTTTCCTGATCTTTTTGTAATACTTCAAACCTGTTGTTATTCCCAGCAAGGCAGGAACTCTCGATCCGTGTTTCTCGTTTGATGAAATTCTTTTCTCAGGTGGAAATGGAAATGGTTCCTTTTCCGTTGTTTGTTGCTGTGGTGTAGTGACTAGTGGTTGTGGAGGAGTGGCTGGTGTCCGGGAAAACTGTGCAGAACTTATTGAGCCTGGTGTACCTAACGGAGTTTTCAGCGGCAGATATGGAGTTTTCAGTGAGAGGTCTGCAAATGATGAATCGAAAGAATCGTCCGAATCAGCATTCTGATCTGTGGAGTTTAGTTTATTTTGCAGGTTGGAACTAGGATCCACTGCAATATCTGATCCATGGAATTCAAAATTCATGGACTCTCCTGATTGTGGAGTAGACACCATGTAATCTTCGTATATGTCAGAATACTCATTGGTATCTATAGCAGATGGTGAAGGATCTAGAGTTCTGTAATTGTACTCATTATAAATCGGATCTGTCATATTTGGGTGTCAGTGTTGATATTTTCTATTCAATTTGTTCGACAATAATGAATCTAAATTTCTAAAGTAGTCTTATGTTTTGAATCACAATCGTTTATATGACTATTGTCAATAATAATATAATTCAAATGACAATCAAATCGGTATCAGTTCAGATGATGCTTGATAAAAATGAAAAATGGGGAAGTAAAATTTAGTAGGATAGTCAATCAAGAGGAATTGACTATATGCAAATATGACCGAACAAAGTATTGTTGTTAGAAGATTGGAAGAGATAAACCAGTAGGTTATGTTCAGAAACAGGACTGACCTCATCCTGCGCACAGGACAGAAACAGGTGTCCCCAGCCATGCAGCCCGAACCACTCACCGGGCTCTCGTCCCCCCGCAGTTTCCGCGCCAGGGAAAATGTCAAAAAGGCGCAGTAAGCCCCATGCTTAGCTAATACGACAAGTCTTCTTGTTGCAAAGACCAAGTGGGTAACAGGTAGTTCGGTGTACCTCAATTAAGATCTGTTGCTTTTGTAAGTGAGTTAACTTCATTTCTGGTTTTATAAAGAGTTTTAAAATCTATTGGAGAAGAAAAATGAGCTTAAATGTAAATTTGAAAAAATGTTATTCTGTAATTTCAACTAATAACAAAGATATATCAAAAAGTTATGAATTGCTAAATCAAGCAAATTATCCAGAAACG
Source organism: Pichia norvegensis (assembly GCA_030570285.1). Classification (NCBI taxonomy): domain Eukaryota; kingdom Fungi; phylum Ascomycota; class Pichiomycetes; order Pichiales; family Pichiaceae; genus Pichia; species Pichia norvegensis. Next base: position 46,024 of record JAJLVM010000180.1, read on the forward strand.
GTAGAAATTGAACGCTTACCCAGTAAAAGCACTATTCAGTCACTCCCAGTAACATATAATAAACATGAAATAACAAAAATTAATAATAAATGTCAAGGTAAACATGAATTAGTGGAGGGAAGAGATAAACAGCTACCAAAAGGCTCTGCACTTTTCACTGGGAGCGATAACGGTTCTGATCTGGATGTGCATGGTTTCAGTTTGTCTCCAGCAGTTGATGAAAGTGTAAAAAGTGAATATTCTAAAAGTTACTATCTGTTAAAAAAGTTTAAAGATACAGTTATCAATTCTTTTTCAAAACGTAAGATAAAATCCAAATCAAACTCAAATGATTTATTTATCAACCATCTTTTTAAAAATTCTGACTCCACAAAATTCACAGAATCATCCGTAGAGGGACTTGCTGTACATGAAGAATGTGCAAGCAAAGAATCAAATCAAAAAATTACTGCTCTGAAGAGGAAATCTTACTATCAGCCTAATGTTGCTTTTAGCGGTAATGGAAATTATCAAATGTCATTCCCCAAAGCTCAAACAGTAGATAAAAAAGGCACAATTGAATTGGTTTTAGCTCCTGATGCCGATGTTATACCTATTCGAAAAGATAATACCCCAGAAGGATTACACTCCCTTTCTGCGAAGCCACCTCATAAAAGTTCAGATCTTGACATCGGAAACAATTCGTTAGTTGCAGATGTTTCGTCATCTTCCTTGAATTTAAACAGCACTGATAATGAAACTCCAACAGAAGCTAGCCTCAGCAACGTAACCGATGCTATGAGGAGTAGTGATGAAAGTCGTGTTGGCTTTAGCAATATGTACAACTCGAGCGACGGTGATGTCATTTCTGAAACAGAAATAAACAATGCAACTAATGTACCTACAAGGACAACAACACAGGCGGCAACAATTATTGAAACTCATAGTGCCTGTTCAAATACTACAAAACTAGTTTACTCTGAAGCTCCTGCAAACTCTGTAAGAGACTTTTGCGAATCCAAGTCTCTAGAAGTTTTTATGAAAATTGAATCTCGGCCAGCAAAGTTAGTGAATAGTGCTACAGCATTTATATTGTCATCATTATCCTCATCCTCATCCTCATCTGAAAGTTACTGTTCAATTCTACAGTCTCCTATGCATATGGTCAGGAGCTCGGTTGAAGAGTGAAACCTAGCATTTGACCTCCAATTTGCTACCGTAGCCTTAACAAATGTGCTAAAATATGAGACAGCCCTCAAGAAAAGCGCGTTTTTGTAAATTTGTTGACGCGACTTGAGATTCCATTTTTGGGATTTATCTAGGGGTAAATTTGTTATGTTGATCTCGAAGGAGTCAATAGGCACCGCATTCTTGAGAGCTGGTTTCATGTTTGATCTGTTGTATAGATTTATTACTGCACCCCGTACGTCTTATTATAATGGCCTCTAGCGCTAACATAATGAAAGGTAATGATACCAATCTTATGAATGGATTAGGATCTGATTTTAGACAAATGAAAATCCATTCAACAGTTCATAGGAAAAGTGGTTGGGTCAATGTTAAAGATGAAGGTATAATATCGTTTCGTTGGCCAAAGAAATACATGGTTCTTAGTGAAACAAGTATTGATTTTTTTAAGAATGAAGATAAAACAGAACTTTGGTTTAGAATTCCTTTACTTCACGTATCCAATTGTATCAAGAATCAAATGAAAGAGAATTGTTTTGAAATCAAACATAAAACAAAATCAACATATGTTTCAGCTAAGACAGATCAAGAAATGAATATGTGGATAGATTCTATATTAGCTAAATGCCCAAGAGAGGGATTTTCCAAGCCATTAAAAGTCACACATGAAGCAAAAGTTAGTTATGATAAATCTAAGGGTACATTCAAAGTTCAAGGTATACCCCCAGAATGGATGGCATTGTTGAAAGGTTCCAATATTACGTATGATGATTTTGCGGCTGATCCAACTGCTGTTATTGATGTTTTGAATACTTATAGTGAAATGGTGAGTCCTGAACTTAGCCATTCTGATAATTTTATCAAAGCTGCTATTCCAAATATTCAAAAAACTTTAGCTAAGAATTTTGCTTCAAATGGTAACAACAAGATAGGTAATATCAGTGAGGTTTTGAATCATTCAACTTCAAACAATATACTCAATGAAATTACTAAACCTTACACACAAAAAAATTTTGAAACTGACAAGTTCCTTCAGCCAAGACGTGCACCACCTGTTCCTAATGCGCAGATGAAAAAAGCTTCAAACTATCCTACACCTCCATCAAGTGGATTAGACCTTACAAGTCCGAGCAGAGAACCTTTTGTACCGTCAAGGAAAGCTCCACAAGCACCAAATCAAGCACCGAAACAAACACGTTTACCTTTGAATGGAAATTCTATAACTCAAGCGTCAACGCAATTACCTAAAAGTGCACCTCCACCTGTACCAGGACAGCCCAACACCAATGGTCTTAGACCTTTGAAATTGGGTAACTTGAAGGTAAATACCACCAATCTAAATAAAGGTAACAATCAAATACCTACACCAACATCAGCTACCCCATCTAATGCATCTTCATCTTCATCATCAACAACAACAACAACACCATCCAGAAACGAAAATTTTAATCAACGTCAAGCATCGAATCCTTATATGAATCAGCCACAACAACAACAACAACAACAACAACAACAACATTCACAAATTAACGGCAATGGATCATTTTTACCTAAAAGAACTGCTCCAACTAGACCTCAACAACAAGTTTCACAAATTCATTATGCACCTCGTCAATTACCAAATCATAATCAACCAGTATACCAACAGCAACCACCAGCACCACAACGACAATATACATCGCAAAATTCAAACCCAAATTTAAACCATAGTCAACATGAGGTACATCAACCGCAACAACAACAACAACAACAGCGACAACAACCGCAACAACAAAAGCCGATGAGAACATCACCACATCAATCACCTAGTCATTACGACCCACAAATGAATGCACAATCTAAGTTAATGGGACAAAGCGAAGTATCACTTGATGCACCAGTGAAACGTGTAGAGGACAAACGTATATCTACATTGAGTGAATCTCAAATTATGGCTAAACTCAGAAGTGTTGTTATTAACAGCAATCCAACTCCATATTTCCAAATTATTTCTATGGCAGGCCAGGGAGCTAGTGGATCAGTCTTCCTCGCTAAATCGAAGAAGATGAATGGACAATGTATTGCAATTAAAAAAATCGATTTAGCAAAGCAGAGTCGTAAAGAATTAATTGTTAATGAAATTTTGGTTATGAAAGATTCACATCATCCTAACATTGTTAATTTTATTGAAGCATATTTGAATGGAGCATCCGATTTATGGGTTATAATGGAATATATGGAAGGTGGATCACTAACTGATGTAATTGATAATAATAAGAAAATTACTGAAGAACAAATTGCATGTATTTGTTATGAAACAACAAAAGGATTACAACATTTACATAAGAAGAATTTTATTCATCGTGATATTAAATCCGATAATGTTTTATTAGATGCATATGGTAATGTTAAAATTACCGATTTTGGATTCTGTGCTAAATTAACGACTGAAAAATCTAAAAGGGCAACAATGGTGGGTACACCATATTGGATGGCACCAGAAGTTGTTAGACAGAAGGAATATGATGAGAAAGTTGATATTTGGTCATTAGGTATTATGACTATTGAAATGATTGAAGGGGAACCACCATATTTGAATGAGGAACCATTAAAAGCATTATATCTGATTGCATCCAATGGTACACCAACATTAAAGGATCCAAGCGGATTAAGTGATGAGATTTTAAGCTTTTTAACTGTTTGCCTTTGTGTTGATGTTAAATTCCGTGCAAGTACAGATAGTTTATTAACACATGCATTTTTCAGGAAGGCATGTCCAACATCACAATTATCAAATTTACTTACATTTAATAAGAAATAATGCAAATTATATATAGTTTCTGTACTTAATAATAGACTTACGTTTCATTCATATTCATTTACGAATTGTTTTGAGGAAATAATCACAACTAACAATACCATTTTCATCCCCTGGAGTTAAATAAACGTTGTTTGCAGATTTATAAAATTTCATTGACGATCGGCGAATCTTGGGTATATCTAAGAAGATGAGTACATTGCAAGAACTTCGTACACCACTGATAGGAACGTTTGAAGATGTAGATTTTTCGAATTGTGGAGGTATAATGGAAGTGAAATGAACATGGTTCCTTTTCATACGAGATAATCCACCTGCAGAATTGATCAAATCCAATTTGTTTTCATAAGTACCATGAATTAAATATTTTGGCCAATCACTATCGGAATTGGGATCAAGCAGTTGCATACCTGGAGTGGTATTAACTAGTGAAATAGAATGTCCTTGAAGTGCACATATAGAATTTCCATCTTCTGAAAATGCAAACCTGCGTTTATCGTTTGTTTCAACTACTCTTTTAAGATCATCTAGTGTTGCATGTTTGCATTTAAGATCGTTATGTGCAAGTAGATGGTTTACAGAGACGTAACCGTTCTCATCGATAGGCAGACCAGTAGATCCAGCACGATGTCGGAGAAGTTTAGAAAGAGTTTTCGAAATAAGGAAATCACGGTTATCTAGCGGAGAGGAAACGCGTGGAGGCATTGTATGAAGTTGTTTGTTGGATTGCCGTGTGAAAGAAGATGTTATTGCAGAATCTATATGAAAATCTGATAAGTGTGTCATCATAGTGTCGCAATCCCCCCCACTCACTGTCCCTATCATTAGAATTTTCCCCTCACCCCCGACCAACGGTTTTTTTTTTCGCCTCCGTGCACCGTGAGCGGAAAAAAATTTCCATTGAAACCCAACGGCGAAAACCCTCTTCCCCTCTTCCCCGGGTCCGGTTTCCTACGATCTCCCCTTCACCCCCCGCCCCGCCCGGATTTCTGCAGGCCGTGGGCAATTTTGTGGGCAATTGCTGGGCACTTGGTGGGCATTTGGTGGGCACTTGCGGGGCAGTTTCTGGGCACTTGCGGGGCGCCATGTGGCCGTTTCGTAGAAACCCGGGAGAAGGACCAGAGCTCGGAGGGCAGCTCGTTCCAGCTTCCCAATTGGGAGGAGAATCCTCACCTGTTCCCCGATTACGGAGGTCTTTTGGGCACCTTTCAAATCGATTAACATAGTTAAATAGAGACTGTGGTCCCACCATCTTGATATACCTGCATTATCTCGTGTCCTAATTGCTAATATTTACCTAGTTTCCCTTTTTATTTCTTCTGTAATATCTTTTAATTCTTTCTCTATAGATTAAATCTTCTCTTGATTACCAGGTATTCATCCCTAAAGAAGAACAAAAAAATAAAATGACTAAAGATTGCTGTGAAGTGAAAAAGATCCCCGTTGGTGAAGAAGCTAAAGTTAGAGTCCCTCATGCTACCAGACTTTCAGCTATCGGTCCAATCGAATGTTCAATTTCAGGTTCCCATCTTCTCAATTCTCCTTTGTTTAACAAAGGTACTGCATTTACCGAAGAAGAACGTGCTGCATTCGGATTAACCGGTTTATTACCTCCAGTCGTGAATACTTTAAAGGAACAAGTGGATAGAGCTTACAAACAATTACACTTCCTGAAAACACCACTTGCAAAAAATGATTTCTGTACATCAATGCGTTTACAAAATAAAGTCTTATACTACAAATTAGTTAAGGATCATATTAAAGAATTATTACCAATCGTTTATACACCAACCGAAGGTGATGCAATTATTGCATATTCTGAAAGATTCAGAAAGCCTGAAGGTTGTTTCCTTGATATCACTAGACCTGATGAAATCGATGAAAGATTAGCTCAATTCGGTGAAGATAAAGATATCGATTATGTCGTTATTTCTGATTCTGAAGGTATTTTAGGTATTGGAGATCAAGGTGTTGGTGGTATCAGAATTACAATTGCTAAAGCTGCTTTAATGACTCTTTGTGGTGGTCTTCACCCTGGTAGAGTTATTTCCGTTGTTTTGGATGTTGGTACCAACAATAAAAAATTATTAGAAGATCCACTTTACTTAGGTAACAGATTCCCAAGAGTTAGAGGTGAAGAATATGATAATTTTGTTAATAAGGCAATCTTAGGTATTAAAAACAGATTCCCTAACTCCGTTATCCATTATGAAGATTTCGGTGTTACTACTGCAAGACCTGTCTTAAACAGATTCAGAGATGTTATACCTTCCTTTAATGACGATATTCAAGGTACTGGTGCTGTTGTTATGGCTTCAATGGCTGCAGGTCTGAAATTAACAAACAGAAACTTATTAGATTCAGAAATCCTTATTTATGGTGCAGGTTCAGCAGGTTTAGGTATTGCTGATCAAATCGTTAACCATATGGTTTCTCATGGTGCAACTAGAGAAGAAGCACTCTCTAAAATTTACTGTGTTGATAGATACGGTTTAATCTTGAAAGGTTTAGAAACAAACTCCCCACCACAAGAAGCTTATGCTAAGGATCCAAAAGAATGGGAAGGTATCGATACTAAAGATTTGGTACAAATTATTGAAAAAGTTAGACCAACTACTTTAGTCGGTTGTTCCACTCAAGCCGGTGCTTTCAATGAACAAGTTATTAAAACCATGTACAAACATAACCCAAGACCAATGATTTTCCCATTATCTAACCCAACAAGACTTCATGAATGTTTCCCTGAAGATGCTCTACGTTGGACAGACTTTAACGCATTAGTAGCAACAGGTTCTCCATTCCCACCAGTTGATGGCCACATCATTTCAGAAAATAACAACTGTTTGACTTTCCCAGGTATTGGTTTAGGTGCAGTCTTAGCAAGAGCTACAACAATTTCTGATGCAATGATTTCCGCTGCTGTCGATGAATTGGCTTCTCTTTCACCAGCTCAACATGATCACAAATTAGGTTTATTACCTCCAATTGAAGAAATCGATGAAACTTCTGCTAAAGTTGCTACTGCTGTTATCTTACAATGTGTTAAAGAAGGTCACGCTAGAGTGCATCAAGAAGAATCTCCTTCTGGTGGTAATGTCAAAGTTCCAACCGATTTCGATGAATGTTTGAAATGGGTCAAGGAACAAATGTGGAGACCAGAATACAGACCAATGATCAAAGTTGAACACTCAGAACACATCCACACCCATCAATGTTGATTCTCATCTCATATTGCATTTTAATCTTTTTCCTAATAGCACTTTATAAATTTGTTTAATATAATACAGAAATTAAAAATATAATAAGCTTACGTAAACGTAGCGATAAACCGAATCAGGAAACTCTACCCGGTCTCCGCTTTTCCCTTTATCGCTGCATCGTCTTTTCATCGAATCATCTTAAGGTAATGCACGCTTTTCTTCCTGAAATACCAAAGAACAATGGTCAAAACCACAGAAACTATATTGAAGTTACCAACTATTCAACTTTCACCAGATTTAGTTCAACTTCCTAATGTTGTTTTTACACTGACCCTCCCACTGAACGAGGTTACTCGTTTCTTTACAACTTACATAAACTCTAATGTTGAACTTTCAGGGCCTTTCAAACAAACTGTGAAGAAACTTGGTCTAATCACAGATCCAAGAGAGAATAATCGTTTTTCTGATGTCGTTGTCGATAGCATCGCTAAGATCAACCAAGGTCGTGAGATGAAATCGTTTGTTGTTGCAACCCAAAACAAAAAGTCACCTATTGCTGTTGTGTCTAATATTATCCGTATCAAAATGATCAACCCTACAACTTGCTCACTTGCACTGAAGGGTATTTTTAAAGGAACCGTTTTAGCACCTAATGGAAATAATTCATTGATCAATGAAACAACTATTGCAGTTGCTGAAAATCACTCACATATTGACATAAACCAAACTGCAGCTACTCTAAATTCCATGAAGGAATGCTTGCACCTTTCACAAAAGTTTGTGAAAGAATTTGCCTCTTTGGACACCGATTTCAAAAACATCTTGGCAAAGTTGAACCCGCTAGCTGGTATCTTGTACATTCAATTGAGTGGCGAGAACCTTAATTTATTAACAAAAGATGTGGAACATGTTTCACTAAAAGACTCACAAACATTTCTTCAATTGTGCGATGCTTTTGTTTCTGTATTCCCATTTGGTATTGATCAGCAAATAAGATACCTCTCTGCACCAAATGTAAGTGAACAACTCAATGAATTGAAATCACTTATAAATTTTGCCAAGGTACTGTTTGAAAATCATTTAGATATTACGTACGTTTATGAATCTTGGAATAGGTTGGGTAAACTGCGTAATGGACGTGCTATGCAATCCAAGTTTATTGTTTCTCAATTTAAGAATTTAAAAGCGTTACTTGAAACACTCAGCAATGATCCAAATGCTAAACCACAGAAGAATACAATCTCTTCAGAAAATACAGATGACGACGATCTTGGTCGTATTAATGCATTCATTGACAATTTGGACAATTTAGACATCTCTGAAGATGGGAAGAATATGTTAACCAAAGATTTCCAAAGGTTGAAGAAAATGCAATCAACTACTACAGAATATCAACAATTACGTAATTATTTTGATATAGTGATGGATCTTCCTTGGCAGTCAGTAGAATCAGAAGTGGATACATTAAAGAACATCAGTTTGGAAAATGCGAAAGAAGTGCTCAACGAAGATCATTATGGTATGGACGCAGCAAAGCAAAGAATTCTCGAGTACATTGCAATTTCTAAACTTACTTCTGCTTCACAAGGTCAGCGCAAATCTCCAATATTGTTATTTAACGGTCCACCGGGTGTCGGAAAGACATCGATTGCCAAATCTGTTGCTCGTTGTTTGGGCTACGAGTTTCAACGCGTTTCTCTTGGTGGTATTAACGATTTTGCTGATATGAAGGGACATAGAAGAACATATGTAGGCTCTAGTCCTGGATTGATTGTGCAGGCTCTACGTAAATCCAATTCTACGAAACTAGTCATACTACTTGATGAGATTGATAAGATTGGCATGCCATCTCATAAGGGTAACCCCGAAGCAGCTTTGCTTGAAGTACTTGACCCTGAGCAGAATGTAAGTTTCAATGACCACTACTTAGGATTCCCGATTGACCTTTCCCACATCATCTTTATTGCTACAAGCAACGACAAATGGGAGATTAGCGCCCCATTGCTTGATAGAATGGAGACAATTGATTTGGACGGCTACACGGGGAAGGAAAAAGCTGAAATAGGTGTAAGGTACATAGTTCCTAGACAGATGAAACGCAATGGATTGAAGCCGGAACAAATGTGTATGTCAAAGGAAGTGATCATGGAGATAATCAACCTTTACACCCACGAAGCAGGTATCCGAAATTTAGAGAGGTTGATTGGGAAGGTATGTCGTAAGAAGGCGATCGAAACAATGGCGGTATCTAAATACAATCCTGTTGTGGAAAAGTATGACTTGATTAAGTATCTTGGTGTGCCAGGAGCGTTATCAGACCAAGAAAAATATTCATCCGGAGATTCAGCTATACAGGAACCATATGGATTAGTGAACGGTCTTTCCTACAATTCAGACGGATCTGGATCTCTTCTTAAATTTGAAATGGTTGGAGTTCCTGGTTCTCAAAAAATATCTGCAACGGGAATGCTCGGGGAAGTATTGATGGAAAGTTGTAACCTTGCTGAAACTCTTGTAGAGCAGTTGATCAACACACACGAGTTTTCAGGTTACGATAGTAAAGCATTATCCGAGAGATTAAGCAAAACATCTGTTCATATGCATGTCCCGCAAGGGTCTATTAGGAAAGATGGTCCATCTGCTGGACTGACTATGACACTTTGCTATTTGTCGTTGATCTTACAGCTCCCTGTTCCATCAAATATAGCAATGACAGGAGAAGTAACACTTACAGCAAAGGCCTTACCTATTGGAGGATTAAAGGAGAAACTACTTGGTGCAAGCATGACTGGAAAGATTGATAAAGTTATTGTACCTAGACTTAACCGCCAAAACTTGATTTCAGCGTATACCGATTCGTTCAAAGACAGGGATGAAGCCAATATGGTATTGACAAAACTTATTTTGGAAGAGGAATCTTGTTTGAGTGTGCTTTCACAACGTTACTCATTCTCGAAAGAGGTTGAAAGTTGGGTAAAGCAAGAGTACGGGATTGAGATTAAATACGTTGATGATTTCATGGATATTTTGCAATACGTCTGGGGAGACAAAGTTACCGTGAGGCGCAAAGAGTTAAAAGCGCATTTATGATATACAGTTATATATGAGACGAAAGGATTAATCTATATTACTCAGTAGCATACGTAGCTGTCCACTCCTTTGCCGTTTGAATTGCCTTATCGTGATTATTCTTCCATTCTTCAGCAACTTCATTAGCTAATGGATCATCAGGGTTTGGGGAACTTAATAACGCTTGAATTGATAGAAGAATCGTACGGATTTGTAATGCAGGACTCCAGTTGTTTTTCAACACATCAAGGCATATTCTACCTAGCCTGTCAATATTGGGATGATAAATCCTTGTAAGAAATCTCACTTTCGGTGCAGTCATTGGGTAGTCATCAGGTAGAAAAAGTTCTAGTTTGAAAACTCCATTCTCATACGGTGATCCGTGTGGGCCTGTAAGTGTTACATCGAAGTAACGCAGATTATCCTCGTGTGGGGTGGCGGTTATCCCTGGTACTGGATCAGAGATGAGTCGTTCAGTTTCCTACACAAAAAAGTCCAAATACCGGTTAGTAATCTGTTGCGGTAGAAAAAGAATAGTGTTAACATACTCTTATAATTCTTTTGGGTAGGGCAGACATCGTCGGATGTTGAAGGTGCTATGGTAAAACAGGTAAGTCACAATCGATCTCATCAAGCCTTCTAGTTTTTGCATGGACAGCGAGCATTTGCGGGTTTGAGGCGAGTCTTCACAAGTTACTGAGAATTACAATAATGGAATCTTTGATTTTATTTATTGATGCATAATCAAGATACATACAGATATGTCACATAAAACAGTTAACGGTAGGTTTAATGCAATGACGATAGGTCTTGTTGGTGGGTTTCTCATTGGACTTTATTTGGTGAAAGATTACCAAATTGTTAAGTACGGCCCACCGAACCCTGAAAACTTTGATGAAAACGGAAACTGGAAAGAAGGATCGTTCATTAAAGTGCGACTCAAGGACGTTGCACCACTTGAAAAGAAACCAGGATCAGAAGAGAAATAACGAGTTACTCTATATAACGATTGTACAGGAAAAAAGAAAGAAAAAAAAAACCCTTGGTATAGTGTTGTGATAGATGTAGATTCATTTAGGGACTACACCATTTATCTGCTGAACCGTTTGTCTCAACTGTGCCACATTACTACCATCACTGCGAACGTTTTGCATCTGCATTTGCACCTGTGCTTGCTTTTGTAATTGCGCTTGTTTTTGCAACTGATGCTTTTGTAGCTGCAAATGTAGTTGTCTCTGCTGGTTATTCTTTTGATGCTGTGAACGAACAGGATAATGTGAACTATCGTCAATATTTTCCACGTTCATCACTGCGGCTCTTGCATACATTTTACCTAGAGGATTATTCTGTAGTCTTGGTAATAGGTTTGACGCAAACATTTCTCGCATACGTAAGTAACCAGTACGCATTCGTACTGGAACAGGAACAACACGTTCCAAAGGAGCAGGAAAACTTGCTCGTACACCGTTGAAAACTTGCCTTGTCTCTTCATCGTCATCAATTGCAACACCTGCACCATGTAACAAATCATCTTTCGCTTGCTGTGCAGCTGCAGCGGCAGCACCAATTTTCGCTTGGTTTTTCCTCTGACAAGCTGCTAAAAGTTGATCGTACGGTGCTGAACGTCCTTGAACTGCACGCTTGGCACCCATTGAATGGGTTTTACAAGTAAGAGAACGAGCACAAAATCCACCATTTGGTAATGGAACACCACATTGTTTCTCCACATCAACGGGTCCTTTAGCCTTTGATTTTGAATTTTTCACAGTTTTCACATCTTTCTTCTTTTCAACAACTTTAACTTTCTTCAAATCAGGTCCATCCTTTGTAGCTTCGTTTTTCCTCTTCGTATTTGTCTTTTTATTATTTTTCTTTGGACTTTCATTTGTTTCAGACGGTGTATTCTCTTTAACTTCAATAACTTCCTTCTTTTCAACAGGCTTGGTTTCTTTACCACATGTTTTAAGGTGGTCAACAATGTTCTCAATCAAAATAGCTGACCCGCAGCTATTACATATTCTGTAATTAACAGGTTGTTGTAACGGATCTTTCCCCATCTCAAACCCGTGAGTCTCATCCGCAGTTGATACTGCGTCTCCTTCAGGTATCACTTGAAGTGTTTCAAGATAAGAACTCAAATCTCGCCAATGACGTACGTTGGTCAACGATTGTGGAGATTGATCATTATCGTCGTCTGATTTTTTAACTCCTGTTATTACTGTGCTTGCACTATGACCAAGTGCCTTTTCTAACACAGCCTGTGATGTATGGATTGTCATTTGAATATTGGTATCTAGTAAGAAGTTGTACTGTTTAACATGAGTGATAGTGGTATCATGAAAAAAAAACAGTTGGAGTTTGTTTTCTGTTGAAGCGCGGTGTGATTAGGATAACGTAAAACAGTTTTAAAATGACAATCAGAGGAAATATAAAGTGTAGAAAAGCAAAGAAGGAAAGAAAAAAAAATATAGAGAGAATGCAGCAGCACTAGTAGCCTGCAATTTCTTTAGCAAGTTCAAGTAATTTGTGACTTAAATCACTTTGTAAACCATAATGTAAGTTTAAAACATCATAATCTACACAACAATCAAGAGTTCCGTCACCACGACATCCTTGACCAACATAAACTCTTAAACTGCATAACATATCTTGTAAAATTTGGTTATATTTATCATCAGTTATTATTTCTGAATCTAAATCTGAATCTAAATCAAGTTCTGAATCATGAATTGAAATATTACTTAAAATATCTCTGTCTAGGTTTAAATTTGAAACTGTAATGGATTCACCAAAATTGTTCTTAATATCTTTAAAATTTAATGCAACAATTAAGGTTTTTATTGTTGCAATCAATGCCATTAAAGTAATAGAATTTGCATGTTGGAATTTACAAGATTTATCATCGTTTTTCATATATTTTATTAATGAACGAGCATAAATGTAATTACCAATTGAAAATTGATGCAAAATTATTGAGCATACTAAAGAAAGTCTATTTTCATCAGAAATTAATGAAGTTTTATAGTTTTCTTCGGCTTTGATGACTGAAATAACTTTAGATAAAGTTGAATTTGAATTTGAATGAATCAAAGCTAATAAATTTTCAATGTGAGTTGAATTATCTGTTTGATTTTCAAGTTTGTATTTCATTAAATTTTCCTCCACATTTAATAAAATTATTTTTAAAGTGTTGATCAAATTTTCCTTATTTGATGGCTGTAAAATGCATTGAAAAATCATACAGCATTTGATAAGTTTGATACAAGATGTTGGTATAAAATTTTCAATTTCACTAATCTCTGAAATTAAATTCTCATTTGAATATGAATCATTGATTGTATCATTTAAATAAGATATCATTTTAGAACGTAAATTATCAACACACCAAAGTACTGAAACTAATTCAAATAAATTTATTTTGTTAAGTGGCGTATTATAAAGATATTCATGAATTGAACTGTAACCAGAACCAAAATTAATATCACCATATAATTCATCTGCCGTTTCCTTTGAACATTTTGTATGTTTTAAAGAATCGAGTATTTTGGATAATTCATCAATAACAGCAGAAGAATTGATAAAATCTGAATCTAACGTAACAAATTTGATAATTTTAGAATTGTTATTTGGATCTTTATAATTAATAATTTGGTTTGTTAAATTTGTAATTTTAGATTTAAAGCCCAGTAAAGTACCTAAGATTGGGAATTTCCTTAGAATGAAATCTAATAGAACTATTTTATTAAAAATGTGTTCAATTGGGTTAGTTAAATGGTTTGAATCTATTTTAGAAATATTGATATAAGTTATTAACAGATTATGCAACGACATTGGAAATGAAGAAATATCGATAGGGCAAGCATACTTCATCGATTCAATATTGGAATAATCATTAGCATTATCAGAAAGTATTAAATTCAAGAAATAGAATAAAAGAGTAAAATATAATGATCTTGAATGGGTTTTATTGTAATGTTGTTTCCATTTGTAGATTGGTGATAGTAACGGTTGAATAAAGAAATAAAGACAAGAAGTAAAAGTTATGAGTTGAATTATTTTGAGTGATTTGTCTAAGTAAAACAAGATTGGAGTTGAACCAAAAGATTTATAATTTGAAGAATCAGAAGTGAACGATGAACCAATAAGTGTTGCAATACCACCTACCATGATTTTATTTGACAAAGAATGTGTTTGATTATAATTTTGAGGAGGATGCTGGTTTTGATATTGATATTCCTGTTGGTATTGGTTGCTTTGTTGTTGTTGTTGTTGTTGTTGGTGAGGATAATGTTGATGTGGTGGAGGAATTGAATCTTGATTTAGATCAGTATTTAACTGAGCTTGTGCACGACGTCTTAACGTTTCATCAGAAGGCATTTCTGATTCATAGCCATATTTTGATATCGGAGAAGGGGAGGATGAAATTGAAGGAATCAACAGATCATACTGAGATTGTACTGTATTTTGAAATTTTAATTGTTGTAGAAGTAGAGTGTAATCTGAGTCTTTTAAATCTTGTGGCTGTTGTAATTGTTGCTTTGACTGTGGTTGATGTGATTGAGAGTTAGGACCGCTTTGTGGTTGAGGATTTGAAGGTATTTGTGGAGTAGGAGAATGTAAATGGGTATTCGAATTTGAGATTGTATTTGAAATTGGAGCTGTACTTGTATTTGTAATTGAATTTAAGTTTGTATTATTTATACGTAACATGTGCAACTCGTTAAGTAGAAATCTATTTTTGGATTCAAGATGATAAATATATTCTGTTGCCTTTGCTAAGATGTTAGCTTTATTCAAACGAGGAGCAGGTACTAAACCTTCTAGATCATCAAAATTGATTGGAGAAGTGTTGTCTAAAATACGTAAAGTTGGAACAGCATTTTTAAGTTCTAAAAATTTAGTGTTTATATTTGTCCTGTATTTTTTTTCAATCATATTGTGTGAAGATTTCCCTTGCTTTGAATTTAAGGAAGACTGACGAGGATTTTTTGTTATGCGGGTAGGTTTATGTTTTGAAGAAGTTGAATTAGAATTAGCAATTCCTATAAGATGATTACCAGAATCAGAAGATGCTGGCGATAACGAAGATCCTGTATCATTAGTTGACAAACTAATTTTCCTATTTTCCGAAAAGATTGTTTGAGTATCAGATGTATTACCCATGTCTCGATCTATTTCTAAATCTTGAGCAGAAGTAGAGTGATGCATTCTATATATACATCAAGTAGTTAATGAAAAGATTTACAATATGAAAAGTGAATAAACAGGAAGACTCAGTACAAAGCTGAATTGGTACTCACTCACTCCTCACTCGCTCTCTCAAGTCTGGTCTAATGTATAATCGAGCTTTTAAGCGAGTCGTTGCACAGGATTAGGTACTAGTTTTTCTAAAGCCTCGAAAGTTGCCGAGAAGAAGTCAAATCCCGAGAAAAGCTTGGAATTTCCCAATGCAGTGCACGGGTGGACAAAATAAAGAGGTGAAATTATTTGCGACAGCAACGCGTGTTGTGTGCAGATCCCGCACCGCGACAGAAAACGCTGTTGCGGGTAACCGCGCTGCCGAGCCACCGCCCAACAGCCACACTGCCACGACACAGCCGCTGTCGCGCCACGACACCTTTCCCTGTGGCACACATCACACATCACGTATCACGCGTCACGTGTGCTTTGCGACGGCGACGGCGACGCCCTCCCGCTGCCGAAAGCGGAACGCAAAATTCTCGCGCCTTCCAGAATCACCGCTCGATCGATCTTCAAACCCCCGGTTTCCAATCTCAGCGCAGCCTCACTCACGCGCTGCAATTTCCACACATTTACTCTCAGTTTGTCTTGATTTTGCCTTTCATCACACTTTCATACTCATAATCCTGGATCTTTCCCTTTTCCCTTTCTACTTTTTACTACTAACTCGCATTAATCTCATCATCTTATAAACATGTCTACCAAAAGAATTACTAAAGAGCTTCAAGATATTGGAAGAGACCCACCTTCTCAATGCTCCGCTGGCCCTGTTGGTGATGATATGTTTCATTGGCAAGCTTCAATTATTGGTCCTCCAGATTCTCCTTACGCTGGTGGTGTCTTCTTTTTAGCTATCCATTTCCCAACAGATTATCCTTTTAAACCTCCAAAGATTCAATTTGAAACTAAAATTTATCATCCAAATATTAACGCAAATGGTAATATTTGTCTAGATATTTTAAAGGAACAATGGTCCCCTGCTTTAACAATTTCAAAAGTATTATTATCAATCTGTTCTCTTTTAACAGATGCTAATCCTGATGATCCTTTGGTCCCTGAAATTGCTCATATTTATAAAACTGATAGAGCAAAATATGAAGCAACTGCAAAGGAATGGACTAAAAAATTCGCAATATAATAATTTAATTTATTTAGTTATTAATTAAATAGATAGATAGATTCATCTAACATATTTTGTTTATATTGCTATCATTTTATATCTCATACATATATATATATATCCCATAATCATCACTTTTTAAAAAAAACCCTAAATTTGTGTCTGTGTTTTTTTGTGCATCTAAATTTTTAACACATTAAGTATTCAATTTGATCCAATCAGCCATGTAGAACCCGCGTCTAACCTCCTTTTCCCGACATTTCCCGTATTTTTCCCCATCTCAATGTTATGGATTTAGATTTAAGAAAAACTTTTTATACATCTAATCTTTAAATTAAACAATCAAACAAGGAAACTAAATCAAATGGCTCCAAGGAAGGATCATAATCCGGTTAAATTTAAGAGGAATTATGTTGCTTGTTTAAACTGTCGTACAAGGAAAGTTAAATGTGATTTAGGGAGTGTCGAAAATCCTCATGATCCACCTTGTGCGAGATGTAAACGTGAACGTAAAGAATGTGTTTTCGTTGAATCAAAGAGAGGTGTTACTTCAACAAAATTAAATCCATCAAATTTAAATCCTTCAAATTCTTTTAATTCAACGGTTAATTCAATACCTTCAACTCCAGCTATACCTCAACAACCTGTTTTATTAAATCCTTTATTACCATTACCTGCTCCATCTCCTTATTTAAATCATACTTTACCTACTCGTCCATATAATAATAATTTAACTCAAAATTCTCAACAATATCCAGTTTTCAATAATCCAAATCTTGATAGTAATATAAATGAAGATTCAAATAATGATGATGTTGAAGTAATTAAATCTTATGATGATACTCCAAAATCGTCAAATCCACTTGATGTTTCAGCAAATTCTGCTCCTCCAACTTATAATACTTCACTACAAAATTTAAACAATAATGCAACAATAGTTTACCTTGCTCATATTGCAGGTAAAGTCGCTCAAACTGATAATAGAGATAGAATTAACGGTACTCAAAGGTATAAACAATTAGAAAAATCCGTTCCAGTACCTGTACCAACTCCTACACCAAGATCATTATCATCTACTTCCAATGTAAATACTGCTACCAATAACAATAACAATTCACCAATTACTCCATCTGAAGATCCAATAATGGATAGTTTTGGTCATGATAACCCAATTAAATCTTCCTTAAATCCTATTATAAATGAAGATAGACTTTTGATTCCACCTCTTACAACATCACAAAGCATGCGTCAAATACCTTCTACTTCTTTAACGGATATAGATTATATTGCATCAACCAATGATCCTGATAATATTAAAGCACAAAACATCTTAACCGATGTTGAAGCTGAACGTTTAGTTCGTTTGTTCTTCCTAACCTTACATCCCTTTTACCCTTATATTCCACATGCAATGAGAGATACTTCAGTTTTAGCTAATTATCCTATCTTACTTTGCGCAATTTTATCCATTTCTGCACGGTATCATACTTTACCTGATAAAATTGGTGAACTCGATAGTATAAGTGAAAATGATACAAAGTATCGTCAAGATTCAAGATCAGAGAAAGATCTTTATTCGATTTATAATCATAGTGATAGAAATCTGAAAGTTCATGAACAACTTTGGATTTATTGTCAAAGATTGATGAGTATGACCGTTTGGGGAGAATCCTCAAGTAGGTCTGTTGGTACTTTATTGACATTTTTGCTATTCACTGAATGGAATCCAAGAGCTATCCATTTCAGATGGGGAGATTATGCGAATAACTCCACTGATGACTCTTTAGCAAATAGAAAGATCAACAGGACCAAAAATGTTGGTAAAACCGATAAAAAATCTAAGAATAATGCAAAATCAAATAACCATGGCTCAGATTATAACGAGGACGAGTTCAATGATAAAGATGAATTTACTGGATTAAGTGCAATGAAGAGGAGTGAAATCATGTCATTTATGCTTATTGGTACAGCTACTAGACTTTCATTCTTACTTGAAACTGATCCATTGATTTTCATTGCAACTCACATTTCTGAAATTCATATTGCAGTAGGTTTGAACAAAAAATCAATGTTACAACAAACTTTAAGTGAAGTTGATGTTAATGAACCATTATATCAATTTAGCTCATATCAAAAGGCAAGTATTGAACTATTACAATTCTTTTCTCTTTGTTATGAAACACTATATGGTACTAGACCTAAATTTATTAGTCTTGACAAATACCAAACTCTAGCTATCCTTGATATCTTATCACCAATTCTTGAAAACTGGTATCGCAAATATTACAAATTGCTTAAACCGTCAAACGTTCATTGTGCACCATTAGCGTCTTGTACTGATGATGCATCCCCTGACTGGCTATACCTTATATCAATCAATCCAAAACTTGAACGTGATTTGACTATTAGCATCGAAAGAGAGTCTCTCATTCTTGACTACTACTATACAAAACTTTACCTTTACTCACTAGCTTTAAGTGGTGACACTTCAGTGAATGTGAATTTGCGAAACTCAAAGAAGGGCCGTAATCTTCGATTAGACGAATTAGCAAGGTATTCTAGATACGTTGAATTGGCGTACAAAGCAGGAAAGGAAGTTCTAGCAGTTATCCAGAGGGTGAGGAAATTACGATTGCTCAAGTACATGCCTGTGAGATGGGTTACTCGAATAATCAAGAGTGTTTCCTTTATTGTCAAATGTTATCTTACTTTAACAACCGATATTACAACCACAAAGGAAGGACCTGTTGATAATGGTGTATCTAACAACGGAACCGGTGGATCCAATCCAGGGTCACATTCTAATTCAGCAACTAATTTGAAGGAGAAAATGGAAGACACGAACGGTGAGATCCTCAAGTTGAGTGTTATACCACTTGAAGAGATCATTACGCTTTTACAGAAAACTGCTATTTGTTTGCGATATGCTGCACCTGATGAACTTCACTTGTGCACGAGGTACTCTACTATTCTCATGTACTTATGTTCCCAATTTAAAACACAACTTCGTGAGCGGAATGAGAAGTTTAAGAACAATCTACGTGAGTACGAGAAGGACGCAGAGTTTCAGTTTGACAAAGACGATGTGGAACATACTTACGACTACCAAACTTCGCATCAAAAACTTGACGCTATGAAGGAGCAGCAACAGCAGCAGCAGCAGCAGCAGCAGCAGTTACAATCGCATTCACAAACGTCGTTTGAAATGCCGCAGTACACGCAAGAATACAATCCGCAGAATAACACGTACTCTGAAGGGTACATGTATAACAACGAAGGCGGGAATGGTACAAGCGGTGGTAACGGCGGTAATGGGACTCAGTTTGGTGCTGACGGCGATATTAATTTCAGCAATGCCAACCAGGAACTATTTGATGATTTTTTCAACAACAATCCAAGTGAGAAACTATTTAATTTTTTCTCAACAAACGACAACAATCCAGGTCTTGACTTTGTTGATCAGTTCACTGCAGAAATCGAGAAAGATTTCTTAAGCAAAGGTGGTAAACACTGATTAGTTAACTTTTTACAAATTTCTATACTTTTTATTTTCACACTAACTTGAGCTAGCTGAAAACTTTTTTAAACAACTTGCGAACTTTACCGTTCCGACGTTTCTTTTCAGTATCATTACGTACAATATCTTCAACGGGTGGTGTTCCAGAATTAACAGTGTTTGTTGTAATTACAGTTGTTTCACGTGGTGGCGAGCCACTCGAAATTCGTGATCTTATACGATGCATCTCGTCCTTCTCATCACGGTAGTCGATATCGCTTTCAATGAACTCGTTATCGTCGCCGCGTTCACCGTCGCAGTCTTCCGTGTCGTTATCCGCGTGCACCTCCGTAACACGAATCTCTGGCAGGTCCCTGAAGGAAACTTCTGATGCACCGGAAAGCTCAGACAAAGCAGCTGAAGAATGCACGCGCCGCAGTTCATCCTCGTTGTTGTACCAATAGTACTCATCGAGTATGTCACCTGCAGCTGGCGAAGCGGATGTCGAGCGAGTATCGTCACCGCCAGCACCACCGGCACCACCAGCACCACCACGTCTGCTTCGTGAAAGCGTGAGCGCTGCAAGGTTCAGTGCCAGACTGTGTATTGCTGATCCGCTTTCATGGCTTACCTCCTCGTGTAGCGTGCTTTGACCGCTCGCACCGCTCACTGATACTGAACTCACCACACTCGGTTTGCGGCTCCAGTACGATTCTCTACCACCAGGTGGCGGTAACACATGCTGTGTTTCTTCCCTGTTTGGTATCTCCACGACTTCGTAGAACAGAATGTACGGGTCTTCGTTAGCAACAGCGTCCTGAAGTGACACACGCTGTGCCTTTTCCCGTCCCTGCATGAGATCGTTGAATAGTATCCATTCGTTGTTAGCTGCACCGCGTTCAAAGGGGCGACGACGTGCCACACATACGTAGTGTCCTGAATTAACGTTCTCTCCACGATGACATACAAAGCTCTGTAGCACGAGCATGAATGCACCACATGGTGCCTTATGGTCGAAACTCCGCTGGAAGTCAACATACCCGTCCTTTTTCTTGTCTTCAGCGATGAAGTAAGGGTATTTGATAATCTCAGGTATGCTTACCTTACGTTTAATCTTCACTGGTTTACCACGTTCGTTCCATGTGTAACGTTTAAGACATATTGGGACGAGTGGTCTTTTACCGCCAAACTTAGCATCAAAATAAGCTTCCTTAACGTTCTGCTCTGCGATACCTGTAGTTACAATTGGTGGTGCGTTTGCTGACGATTCGAGAGTTTGGGAACGCGATAGTCGACGCCGGTAGTATTCTTCGTGATTTTCAAGTTTTAGTTTGACATCGGGGTTTGTATAGTAGGGTAGTAGTTGGAGGTACATCCATGCGGGTAATGTGACTTCTGAGTTTGAGACCGATGAGGAACGACGTGTGAGTTTGCTTGGATTGATTGCTTGAACGTTATTTAAAACGCTTGCTAATGTTGAAGAACGTGTGCGTTGTCGTTCAAGTTTCTGTGACACGTTTTGAAAGGAGACGTTCATTTCAGCGTCCATATCGGTATCAATTTCAGGGTCAATATCACTCACCTCGCTGAATTCTTCTGTCTTTCTTGAAGGTGAGAAAGTTAGCACTGAACCTGATGAGAAATTAGCTCTTTGTTGTTCAAGCGGTGTTGATATAGTTTCTGGTGTGTTTGTGCGGACCGGGGTACCAGACCTCGGTGAAGCTGATTGTTGTGGTGTAACCGCAGTGAGTGAGCTTTTTAGGATACCCAGTTTCTCGTACTCGTTAATCTCTGAAGATGTGTCCTGTTCGTGGATTGGAGAATGCTGTTGTTGTAGTGAAGGGGGATGCGATGAAGGAGATTGAGGCGATTCTGAGGTGATGTGTTTGCGTTGGTCAAGATGACGACGTACAGTGATGGAGTTGTTGAAATAGCTGTTAAGACACTCTTCAAGTGAAATGTCACGATCTGTAGTGGATGTATTTGTAGGGATAGATATAAGGAGTGATCTTTCACCGATCAGTTTGAGGTCATCATTAACATCGAGTGTACCTGTGTGTATGATATCTAATTTCAGTGTGAGTAGTGGTAAAGAGAGTGATTCAGCGAGGAACTCAAACATTTGCAATGCGTCCTGCTGTCTACCAGAGAGAGCCATATCGCAACCGAGAGCGTTGAGGACGAGTAAGAGTTGATGCATTATAGTTACTGGAATTGTCTCACCTGAACGAAGAAGGTTTACAATGAAACGTAGGACTGATTTGAGTGTTTCTATAAGGTCTTGTAAGTGTGGAGCAAGGTTTGGATCAGGTGTCCTATCAAGGAGGTAGTCGAAGGTAGAGTTAGAGTAGAAAAGTGCGACAATTAGTGCGTCAAGGTAGCATGTTGTTTTCAGATAATTGTCCATTCCAATTAGATGAATTTCATTGTGTGGTGGTGTACGTGTTACACCAATAGGTCTAATTAATCCACCATTTAAAGATTTTTTGTAAATTTTGTAGTGTTTGTAAATAGTTTGAGCACTTTCAAGTGAATTTTCAGCAGTAAGTAGAGTTATCAATGCAGAAATAACTCTAATATTTTCAGGATCTTTTGATTGTGAGCGACCTTCGTTGCTGTGAACGATTGAGAGCACCTGTTTGAGTAATGGTTTCTTCGATTGAGGGAGTGGTGGTGTGGAGGAAGGAGTTGATTGTGATGCATTGGAATCTGTGAATAGCAGCACGCCAGTGTATGACGGCGGTACTTTCATGTTGTGAGTAGTGTGGGGTGGTTGGTGAATGTGTGTGCTGGTGTGTTGTGTTAAGATGCAAAAGGTTAAGGTTGGTTGGTTGATCTACGTTGAAAGTGAGCGAGGGGTAAGGGTAGGGGGGGAGGAAAGAAAGATTTGGACTGAGCCGCGCAAGGGTCGTGAGGGATCGTTATTTAAGTTAAAGTGCATAAAGAGTTTATAAAACAAAGTTCGTTAGTCATGAGAGTAGGGTAAGAGTGAAAAGCAAGGAAAATAAGCATAAAATAGTAGGGAATAAATGGTTGGGGATAAATGTTAGATGTTGTTTTATAATGGGCTTGAGTCAATATTATCAGGTTGAGAATTGAAAGACTGTATAAGCCATTTAAAATTTTGTAAATTTGACCAGGAATAAATTTTATTGAGTATATTTGACAATTCAATTGCTTTAGAATCTAGTGTTATTGCTGCATCATTTGATTTACGATCATTTAAGATGTAACAAGTATACCAAGTTGTGTATAAGTTGTAAATACTTTTATCTGATTTAACTAACATATTTGAATTGATTATCTTAATTAAAGAATTATAATGAATATTAGCTAAATCTAAAGCATCATAATTATCTGAGAAATTTGAATTTTCAGTATTTGAATAAGCAATAACTGAATTTATATCATTTTGAGATTGAAATGAGAGATGAACATTTTTAGGTTTATTGAGTAATAAAGAATAACATGAAGTATGATAAAGTAAAGCATCATTTAAAGATTCACCTGAATCTAGTATAATTGAATTTTCAGATTGAATGAAGATATGATCAGATAAATCGATATTAAAATGATGAATATGAATTGAATTCCATAAATCTATCCAAGAAATATCAGATTGATTATGGATGAAAAAAGTTTGAAAATTTTGAGTTAAAAAATCATTTTTAGCAAATGATGAAATTTTTTGTAAATATAATTCATTATTTGAATCTATTAAATCATTTAAATTAATTAAATTTGAATTTTCTGATTTAATTGACCAAGGTATAAGGAAAGTTCTTAAAAGTAATTTAATTGAATAATTATTTGAATCATCGAAAATTTTAGTTAATTGAAAGAATTCTAATAAATTTTTAAATCTAGTTGAGAAATCTAAAGGATTAATTGAAATTAATTCGAACCAGCAAATTAAGATTAAAGTCCACCAAATTGCAATTTTATTTTCTAAATTATTATTTAAGATTTCATTAATTTTATCTTTTAAATAATTTGATAATTCAATAATTGATAAATTATAAAAATCTAAAGTATGAATACCATTATAATTTGGATCGAATTGTTCTAAAACTCTTGAACTTAAAGCTAAAATTGCATAATGTAAGAATTTTGTTGAAGATGAAGTATTAGTTGAAATTGATTGAGATAAAGAAATCAAATGAGTTGAATTATTTAATTGTAAAATTGATGAAGGATCAGATAAGAAATAATTGAATAACATTGAAATTAATGGAGGAGGGAAATTTGAATTAATTGAAGAATTAATTTTTGAAGATTTATCATTGAAAAAAATGAAAGAATTTAAATTTGAAGAGAAATCACCATTATTTAAAGAAATTATAATTGATAATAAAGATTTTAAATTTGAATTTAAATTTAAGAATTTTGGATTTGAGGAAAGTTTAACAATTGAATTATTATTTGATATTAATTTTTTAATTTTATCAGATAATTGATTTGGTTTTGAATTACCAATTGAAGGCCAAATACATTGTAAATTTTTAGTAAGACAAAATTTACAAATTGGTTTTGTTTCATCACATTTTTTATGTTTTGAACGACAAGTTAAACAACCTGTACGAACTCTTCTCTTTTCAGGAGGGGTTTTCTTCTTTATAGAGGAAGAGGTAGAAGAGGCAGAAGAGGAGGAGGAAGATGTTGAAGAAATTGAAGAATGAGGAGAGAGGATTGAAGAAGCGGAAGATAGAGTTCTTGGAGAGTGATTTGTTGCTGAAGAAGTTTGAATAGGTTTGATATTAGATTTTGATATAGATTCATTATCGTTTAAAGTTGTTAGCGAATCGATGAAGGGGGTAGCAAAAGCAGCGAAATTATTATCTAATTGAGAGAGATCATTGATGTTTATAGTGAATTGATCATTATTATTATCATTATCGATATTAATATTAGTATCGACGTTATCGATAATAGAGAGATCAGTTGGAGATATTAGATTTGAAGGTTCTTGTTTGATCAAAGGGTCAGTATTGCGGAAGGTAGCCTCTGCATGGGATAGCATTGTAAGATTTTGTTTAGGGATAGATAGATGAAGTGAGGGATAGAGTGAGAGGGATAGAGATATAACGATAAGAACAAACTGAGAGAGGGGTACAGGTAGGGACGGGGTGTTGAAGAATGAGAATGTAATGTGGGGGAAGAAGTAGTATTAAAGGAAGCGCCCGTTGAGAGCAGCGAGTGCAACGGCGAGGATGTCCGTGTCGGAACGGGGCCCGGGAGGTGAGACCTCGGGGGGGCCACAGCGCGGGTTTTCTCCCACGACTCCCCCCTACTCCCCCCTACTCCCCCTACTCCCCCTACTCCCCGGAGACCGGTCCTCAGCGGGGACCCTCTGTCGACGAACCAATGGCCCGGCAGCTTAGGTGATAGAAAAGTGATAGGAGTGACCTCTGCACCCGGACACCGGCGCTATGGAACGGCTGTCCGCTCTGGACGCGGACTCCGAAGGATTCTTCTCTTCGCGGTCTCCGCGCGTGCACTAATCGCTCGGCCCCGGCACAGCGGTTCGCTGTTCCCGCCCCGAGTCGCTGTTCCCGCCCCGAGTCGGCGACTGTCGCGACTGCCCATTGGCCAGCCAAGCGTGGGATGCAAGGATTGAGGGAAAAAGGAGTAGTCAAGTAAGTAGTCAATTATTTTGTGATTCTCCCGGGATCTCGCAGTCACGTGGACAGCCAGCTGTCTTACGTAAGCGCGTCTGCGTGTTTGCGTGTTTCTGCCTTTTTCTGAAACCACTGTGAAACGTGACATTGCTGAGCCATCTGACCGTCTTGCCATCGCTCTTATAGATTATAGATTATAGATTATAGATTATATTATAGATAACTAATACTCATTTACTTTACAACACAACTAACCATGTCTTGGTCAGGGTTTAAGAAAGCCGTAAACAGAGCAGGGGCTCATGTTATTATGAAAACTTCTAAAAATACTGAATCTTCTTCCGATCCCGAATTCGATTTAAAGGAACAGGAATTCCAAAATTATGAATCTTTAATAAATGAAATCAATTTAGAATTTAAAAATTTACATTCAACAATTTCAGAAATTTCTTCAACAAATTTAGCAATTGCTAAAACTTTCGATTCATTTTATGGTGATTTTAATTTCGATTTAAATTCTGATAATTTATTAGGTTTACAAAATTCAAATATCCCTATAAATCAAAGAGATGGTATATCTTTACAATATTTAAAAAATTCTTCCCAATTAAATTCAAATCTTAATCATTCTTTATCAATTCCAATCCAGAAAACAATCTTTGATCCAATTAATCAATTAATTGATTATAATAATGAAATTCATAAATTAATTAAAAAGAGAAATCGTAAAAAATTCGATTATGATGTTGCCTTAAATAAATTCCAAAATTTTAAATCAGATTTAAATCAATTAAATCTTCAATTACAAAATAATAATAATAATAATAATAATAATGAAAATATTGATGATAATCAATTATTGAAAAAAAATTTAGAAAAATTAAATAAACTAAAATCTGATTTAAATTCTGTTGCTCAAATTTACTTAGATTTAAATAATAGATTAAAATTTGAAATTGATGAATATATTGCATTAAGATTCTCTTTATTAGATCCATCATTTGAAAGTTTTATGAAAATTCAACAAAAATTTTATTCAGATTGTACCATTTCATTAAATAAAAATTTAAAAATTGATCCTCAATCAAATGAAGATTTTAATGCTGAAAGTATAGATTTAAAATTAGATGAAATTTTAATTAAAATGAAATCTTTAGATATTAATAACTTATAAATAAAATAAATTTTAACTTAACTTATACCTCTTCAGAGAAAATAAATTCCTTCATCTCTTTATATGCTTTATTTAAATCATCATTAATAATAATTTTATCATGCGCTCCTGTCTTTGCATATTCCATCTCTTTCTCAGCTGCTCCTAATCTTTTAGATAATGATTCAGCAGTTTCTGTACCACGTCCTTCTAATCTTTTCCTTAATTCTTCAAGTGATGGTGGTGATAAAAATAAAAATCTGGCATTTAAATCCGTCTTTTTAACTTGTTGAACTCCTTGCATATCAATATCTAAAATACATGTCTTCTTTAAAACATCTGCAACATGTTTAACCGCTGCAATAGATGTACCATAATAGTTACCAGAAAATTGAGCCCATTCAATAAATTCATTCTTCTCAATCATCTTCTTAAAGCATTCAACACTTGTAAAATAATAATCAATTCCATCCTTTTCACCACTTCTTGGTTGTCTAGTTGTATTAGAAACTGAAAATCCAAATTTATCAGGATATTCTCCCATAAGTCTTTTTAAAAGTGTAGATTTACCTGTTCCTGATGGACCAGAAATAACAATAGGACGTCCAACCATCTTTACTTTTAAACTTATTCAATTATAATATCTTCTGTTGACATGTTGAAAAATTCATCTCCAACACACATTTTTAAACTCACAACCAAAATTTCCTCCCACCAGCAGCATCTCGTCACGTCTCGTCGCGTCGCGTCTAAACTCTCAGCTTTACTAAAGCAAATACCAGATCTATCACTCCGTTACTTCCATATCATTTCCAATTCCCTTATACAACCAACAAATGTCGTCCTCTTGGATCCTTCAACTTCTTATCCAATTGGCAACAGCTTATGCTAAAAATACCTTCTTCACTTCAACGGGGAAAAATTCAGGTTCTCAAAATCCAATTGATGAACCAATCGACGATTCACCTGACGTCAATTTACCAGACGATAATAACCTCGAAGATGTTAACCCAGTAGCTGAAGAAATCTTCTCTTCTTGGGCATTATTCATCGTCTTATTCTTACTTTGCTCAGCTTTATGGTCTTCTTATTATTTACAACAAAAGAGAATCAAAGCAATCCATGAAACTGTTTTATCAATTTTTTACGGTATGGTAATTGGTTTAATAATTAGAATCTCTCCTGGTCATTATATTCAAGATGCAGTTAAATTTAATTCCTCTTATTTTTTTAACATCTTACTACCGCCAATTATCTTAAATTCAGGTTACGAACTACATCAAGCTAATTTCTTTCGAAATATTGGTTCAATTTTAGTCTTTGCAATTCCTGGTACTTTCATATCAGCAATTGTAGTTGGTATAATCCTTTTCATTTACACTAAATTAGGTATCGAAAGTATACATATGTCATTTGTTGATGCTTTAGCTGTCGGTGCAACTCTTTCAGCAACAGATCCAGTTACAATCTTATCCATATTCAATTCTTACAAAGTCGATCCAAAATTATACACTATCATCTTTGGTGAATCTTTACTTAATGATGCTATTTGTATCGTTATGTTTGAAACTTGTCAAAAATTCCATGGTAAACATGCTGGTATATCTTCAGTTTTCGAAGGTATTTCCCTCTTCCTTGTTACTTTCACAATTTCAACTTTAATCGGTTTAGTAATTGGTATCCTAATCGCATTGATTCTCAAACATTCACATATAAGAAGATACCCACAAATTGAAACTTGCCTTGTCCTCCTCTTTGCATACGAATCATACTTTTTCTCAAACGGTTGCCATATGTCAGGTATCGTCTCCTTACTTTTCTGTGGTATTACAATGAAACATTACGCTTACTACAACATGTCTCGTCGTACTCAAATTGCAACAAAATATATTTTCCAATTACTTGCACAACTATCTGAAAATTTTATCTTCATCTACCTAGGCTTGTCACTTTTCACTGAAGTCGAACTGGTATTCAAACCTTTGTTGATTATCGTCACTTTTGTATGTATATGTGTCGCTAGATGGGCAGCTGTTTTCCCACTCTCCCGATTCATCAACTGGTTCTCAAGAAACAGGAAACAAGCACGCGGCCTCACCTCACTCTCAGTCATACAGGACGAAATCCCTTATAATTATCAAATGATGCAATTTTGGGCAGGTCTACGTGGTGCTGTTGGAGTAGCACTTGCAATGGGTCTCACTGGAGAATCTAAATCCGCTTTACTTGCAACAGTACTTATAGTTGTGGTCCTCACAGTTATCCTATTTGGAGGAACAACTGCAGGAATGCTTGAAATGCTTAACATTAAAACAGGATGTATCGATGACAACGTAAGCGATGATGAATTCGATATTGAAATGCCAGCTCTTAAAAACAGAGACGTTTCACCTAACCTTAACACATCGAGCTCGAAATATTTTGATCAAACGCAGATAACGCAAACTAGATCTAGAGGTGCCTCTGAAGACGCATCCTACGAAAACTCAACTGCAAGCCTTATTGAAATGTCAACTAATCAACCACAGCAGTCGCAACAAACTAATGAAAATCCAATGTCAGGTTCAATAATTAACAAGTCAGCTTCAGGACTGATCTCAGAAATCTTCAGCGTTGACGAACACGCAAAATGGTTTACTAATTTTGATGAAAACGTTTTAAAACCAGTTTTATTAGACTCAACTCCTTCTGAGGTAGCGAAAAACTCCAACGATCCATCATCTAATTCATAAAATAAACTACATCTATCACACTTAAAAACTGCTCTATTTGTAACAAAAAGGATACATTTTTTATACACTATAACTAAACGTATACCCTAATCAAGTATATCAACATTTTTCTTCTCCTTTTGCTGTTCCAATGCCAAATCTGTACACCATTTGGCAAGTTTGAAAACTTCAGGTGGTAACAAGAGATCTTTGATTAAATTGTTGTAATAAACAACAAGCTTGAAAAAATAGCTGATTGTAAGTTCGTTGATAATCATAATTGAAAAATCATTGCTCGTGATCATCACTGGTGGATTGTTCAAAAACTCAGATGTGCCCTTGTACACTTTCGTAAGCAATGTCATTGTTTCAGTAAGCGAATCAAGCACAATATGTCTCTTATCCTCCGTTTTAGAGTGAATGAGAAGCTCAGTTAGTGAGATTACCGCAAATGAAACAATCTCCTTGTTCGGAATACGTTTATTCGATTGTTCCTCAATCGTACCAACAAATACCCTCCGCAATAACTCTCCAACGTCACGCAAAACAACGTATAATTGAAACCTTACACTGTTAGTCTCCTTAATATCTTTCACATTTTCCACGTTAAAATAGTTACGAATATAAGTTTCAAACTTCCGTACAGCGTCAGAGATACGATCAATCATCGCATACGCAAACTCATTATACTTCTCTTCAAAAGTAGTGAGCTTCCTTTGAGCTCCGGAAGTGTTGTTCCCAAAGATTTGCTCATTTTCCCTCTTAAACACAGTTTTGTCTTGTTTCACATCATCACCTACTTTAGCGTCTTCATTGTCCTTAATATCAAATTTAAATTCAAAGTCAAGATTATTCTCATACTTGTTCAAATTACCAAACAAACTGATCTTCTTTTTCATGTAATTGACTTTCTCGCCCTTTAACTCGTCAACTGTGTTCTTCTTAGGTAGATCCATTCTCGCAGACTTAGCAGCAGTGTTTAAAACAAAATAAAATTCCGTAAGTAACAAAGCCCAGTTATTAACATCGTAAAATGCAAGACGGTCCTTATAATCAGGACTCGTGGATAAATATGCAAGTTCTTGGTATGCTGTAAGTCTAGCTAGCGGATGTTGAATGTCTTTCAATCCATTCAAGAGAGTTGCAAATTGAGTTTCGCTATGGAAACTAATAGGTTTGTTCACAACAAGACATCCAACTAATGCATATGCGTTGAAAAGCTCATTCAAAAATTCAATGCACGCAAATAATACCCAAGTGTAAAATGAAATGGTTAGAAGAGTGGTGAAGTTAAAATCTGATCTTGGTAGCTGACGGTTTAAATCACACAAAAATACAATAGGTCTCAGAAAGATTCTGAAAAAAAAATTCCTAAAGAAAAAGTGGTACAGCATAGGAATGGCTAATGCAGAGAAAAATGATCGCAGTATGGAAAGAATCAATGGCTTCTTCAATGGTAAGCTTTGCAAATACTCAATTGGCTCCTGTCTGAAAGTTCCAACTGGTGGTTGTAATGAGAATTTTTCATGAGTAATATAGCTCCATATGTAGAAAATTGAACTTAAAAGAATAAAGAAAACGAAAAACGCAAAATTGTCATTCAAAAATGGCTTGATTGTCTTTGTTGGTGTCTCAAGGTAGTATCTCAATGAAGAATCTGATTGTGCGTATATAATTATCGCAAAAATATATGCATTTAACAAAATAGATGCTGCAAGAATGTATGTTTTCTTTGAGCTTAATAAATAGATTATTTTTTGAATAAAATTAGAAGTGCTTAATGAAGAAGTTGTAATTGTTGCAGTTCTACCTTGTTGAAATGCTAAAAATCCTGTCCATATCATAAGGAACTTTACAGGTAAAAAAATCATTTTTGTTTTGAATGGCAATGTGATAAGAATTGTTGTGAAAAACGCCAAAATTGCAGATAGACGATAGTAAAACCTCATCCTATTGAAAAATATCTTTGAATAAATAGAATTGTATGTTTTTATCTTTGATTTATCTCTCTGGGCACGTTGTGCGAGCTGGGCTTGTTGTCGTTGTTTTTGTTGATCCACAATTTGATTTACCTGTCTGTTAAATGCACTTTGTGCATTTCGTTGATATCCACTTGAGGATTTCATTTGTGTTGATGATGTGCCGTTCCACGACTGCATATTTGGGTGGAGTATTGTACGTTTGGAAAAGTCGATTATGTTATGTAAATATTGTTTCAGCGTAAAGACAGATTTTGACTTGTTAGAAAAAAATTCAAAACTGCTCGATACTTTATGAATCTTTTCATGCAGTCAACTAAATCTTTCAATAGTAACTATGCACTACAATATGAAAAATAATAAACAATGTCGTTACTTCAAAAAATATACAAAATAAATAGAAAACTAACATAAAACTCTTGCTTGAGATTTGGAACCTTTCTTCAGCTTGATCAGTCTCTCATCGCCGTCATTAGAGATACATAGTAACATGTTGTAAACGGTTTCGCTATCAACATCCTCACCTCCTTCTCTCATGCTCTTGACTGATTCACGAACTAACTTAACAGACTTAATTAAGACTTCAATAACATCAGAAATATCATGCATGAGCTTGTCGAGCAATTGTGATGTCAAGTTGTACTTAACGACAACTCTCAAAATTTCATTGTTTTCACCGTTGGCTTCATTGAGAAGAGACTCATCATCAATTTCATTACCATCCTTGTCAACTTTTGGAACATTAATTCTTGGTAATTGATAGTTTGGAATAATCCATTTCTTGTTTCTTAACATAGTAGAAACAAGAGATTGTGGGATTTCTGGATAATCATTGATGAATTCCTTTGTTAATTGAAAGGAGACAACTGGCAATGCTGGATTGAAATAACTGTGTTGACCAATATTTTGATGTGAAGTCTCTGGACTCCATGATCGATCCCTTTGTCTTGTTGAGACACCATTTGGTAAGTGCAAGTTTGAAATACAGGTGAAGTATCCGGTTTCTTCAAGGAATAAAGACAATAATCTTGCATTAAACAAACAATTGTCAAAAATTTGGTAATAACCTTCTCTACCAAATCTAATGAAATTGTAATATTGGTGAATAACTTGATAACCAGATCTGGAGAAATTCAACGAAAATGACTCTTCCATACCACCAAGATATTCCAATTGGAATCTTAATTCCTTTGGTAACCATTCTTGTGTTCTGAATAAAACCCAACCTAAACCTGCAGTGACCAAACCAAACTTATGACCAGATGTACTGATAGACATGACTCTGTCAATTCTGAAGTCCCATTTTAAATCTGGATAGATAATTGGGGCGATAAATCCACCGGAAGCACCATCTACATGAATTGGAATCCAATTGCCTGTTTCCTTTTCATATTCATCTAAAAGTTTAGCAACCTTTTCAACATTTTCAAAACCACCAGTATAAGTTGAACCAACAATAACATAAATACCAATAGTGTTTTCATCAAGGTTTTCCTTGATCTTATCGATATCAAGCAAAAAATCCTTTTCTGAAACACCAATCAATCTATTTTCAACATCGAAATAAGTTGCGAATTTTTCCAATGCAACTTGAGCACAAGAAGCCATTAAAATGTTAGGATTTTCAGTTGACTTTCCAGCAGCTCTTCTTCTTGCTTGCCAATTCTTCTTCATTGCTAAACCACCTAACATAATTGCTTCGGATGAACCAGTACATGGTGTACCAATAGCTCTGGTCTTGTACTGTGAAAAACTTTCGGTATGATGTGGAGTTTCAATGCCACTATTTTCAATTACAAGGGGAGCGTGCCACATATCTGCTATAATGGAAATACAACGCTCTTGCATCTCAATCATCATAGGATATTCATCACAATCAGCCAAATTCTTGGTGAAGTTTTCCAAAATTAGTTTCTTTGCATTGTCTTCAGTGTAGACATTAACAAAGGAAGCCAAGTTAAGAGTTGTTGAACCGTCAAGCTTCAAATCATCATGAACCATTTCATAAGCAATTTGAGATGGAGTAATGTCATTTTGAAGCTTGTACTTGTTGGAGATACCACGGAATCTAGCAACAAGACTTTCCTCATTTAGGTTGTCCTTAATTGTTGCCTTTCTCTTATCGGAGAACTTGTTAAAGTACTTTCTGATAAGATCTGCTTTTGATGAGGAGTCTTGGAAGATTTTGTCCTCAATGGCATCGGGATCAATGTGAGATGATAATGTCATTGCTATAATGATATTGTTTATTTAAATAGATCAATTGTATGCAAATGTAAAACTTGTTCAGAAGCAGTATCTTTAAACTGGAACGGGATTGCCTGCAGAATGCAGCAAACGGCAACAGCGAACCCAATTGTGGAAAGCTGCAAGCGGCCAAACCGGCATCACCTGAGGTACAATAACCTTTAGTGAGTTTTAAATATACCCCACGCTCGCGCAAACCGAAAGAGCAACTTCCGACATTATGTCTTGCTCAGCTCAGCTCAGCGCTATCAACGTGCCAGTAACCAGTAGATAAAGATGGAGAGGTGGTCTATTGAATATTAAAATGGAGATCTTGCTGGTATAGAGATATGGTGAAAGCAGTGTTTAATTTAGTTTATATTTATTTCGAGTTTTTAATGCTGAAGAAGCTAAGTGTTCCTATGGGCAAGAGTTTTGATAATTGTAATCATGTACAGCTGTTGTGATTGTACTTATGTTTAGATAATTCTGAAATGTTTTAAACAGCTCTATGGCCGAAGTCAGTCAAGGTAGCATGTCATGAAAAGAAGAAAGTTAACAATTTTAATTAAGGAAAATTGAAAGCGCTGAGCCCTCTTGATTATTTTTATTCTGTGTTTTATTTTTGAGCATTGTCTATTTTTGCCTTTTCTTGCGTGTGCGTGTACACGATCTTCAATTACGCGTATTTTAACAATCTGTGAGGATACTTGTACCACGAAAAGGTATCGGAAGAGCAAAAGGCGATGTATAAAAGAAATGAAGATGATGATCGACGTCAGAAAATGTATACTCCAGCTGGAGATCGAGCTCCTGGATATTCAGTTGATGAAATTGAATCAATAAAAGTGGCACTCAATCGAAAGCTTGGTCCTGAATTTATTAGCAAGAGGAAAGGGCCTGGGTTTAGCAGTGTTCAATACCTTGAAGGTTGGAAAGCAATAAATTTAGCTAATGAAATTTTTGGCTTTAATGGATGGAATACTGAACTGAAAGAATATAAAGTTGATTATATTGATGACAAAAATGGAGCAATTAGCATGGGTTTGAGTTGTATAGTGCGCATAGTTTTGAAAGATGGTACATTCCATGAAGATGTTGGTTATGGCTCTATTGATAATTGTAGGAGTAAGGCTATGGCGTTTGAGAAATGCAAAAAAGAAGCGTGCACTGATGGTATGAAACGAGCACTAAGACAATTTGGTAATGCACTAGGTAACTGTCTTTATGATAAAGATTTCTTGCAACATATAACCAAAGTTTCAATGGAACCTAACAAATTTGATGAAAATGCGTTGATGAGAAGATCTGTCACAGTTCCAAAGCTTGAAAATACAAATAACAATTTAAATACACCAAAGATTCAACCTATTTTAAACAAAAACACAATACCTTCGGTGAATATGATACCGCTTAAAAAGATTGGAGAAGGAGAGAACCGAGAACTTGTAATGAAGTCAGTTTCTCCGTCCCGTTCTAGTGGCAAGGCCCATAAACCAGTTAATACTGAAAGAAATGATGATTTTGATGATGATTTTGAAGATTCTTACATGTTCAGTGATGATTTACCAGCAGAACTAATAAACACAGAATCAAAATTACACGAAGAACTTCCAAGTTCCGACTTTGGTGAAGAAGAAGAAGAGGATATGGGTGAAGTTGACGGTGCTGACATTGATCAACCTAAACCAACATTCACCAACTCAACCTCGAAGGCACCAACAGAATCTGAAATTAGTGCCAATAGTACAACCATACCTGAACATGTAACTTTTGTTTCAGCCACAAGTGCAGATACAATTCAACAAGATCCAACACTGCAGGAAACTCTGAAATTTGATATCTCATATACTCCAAAAAGCATCAGCAGGTCATCACTGATTAATCATTCCAAATCACTTCCAGTGAAAAAGTCTATAATTTCTAGTATAAAGGAGACTGAAGTACCGTCAACTGCATCTGATGAATCTGGGAACAAGGAAAACAAGATTAGCAAAAGACCATCAATTGGAGGTAAGGTTGGGCCAATTTACAAATCAAGTATACCTAATAATGTAAAACCGGTTACAGCTAACAACTCTGGAGTAATATCTAATATTCCCAGTACGATAGCAAATCCATTAAATATGAAAAGATCATTTGGATTACCGCCTGATAAACTTCAAGGTAAAAGATTGAAGAAATAATCATGGCTTATTTTGTCTTGTTGATTGGATCAAAAATTATGCTTAAACTTTTTGCTTAGCATGTGGGGTTGGAACCGTGACTGTAAATGAGAAATTTATAAAGTAATGGCATGTATATTGCAAAACCTGATTGGTCAATTGAGGAGCAACTAATTTTAAGAAAATAAAGCAAGACCCCACCAAGATTTTGTCGAATGCTACGTAGCATTTACTTTTTGGAAGGCAAAAATAAATTAGATATGCGGTTTAGATTCTTGTTAAAGTCTACTTGTAATACACTGACTTATCAAAATACAAGAATCTTGAGTGATCGCCATAGCACTATAGCAAGCTATAAATATGGGCCTACGAAAACACGGGTATTGTAAAGGGTGCGAGATTGACCTGGTCCCCTTGACCTGGTCCCCTTGACCTGATAAATTGACCGTTTTCTCCATCTGATCGC
The DNA here is from genome assembly GCA_030570285.1 of Pichia norvegensis. Taxonomy (NCBI): domain Eukaryota; kingdom Fungi; phylum Ascomycota; class Pichiomycetes; order Pichiales; family Pichiaceae; genus Pichia; species Pichia norvegensis. The sequence continues at coordinate 82,432 of JAJLVM010000180.1, forward strand.
GAAGAGGCGGGTAAAACGTAAAAGTAACAAATTCCGGGTTGCCAACGGAGTTTATAGCGGTCTAGAATTTCCGCTTTGGTGCAAAAAACCGTCCTTATTATGGGCCAGCGCAGTTTTTTCGAGGGCTAGAGCCGCAAACTTACGGGGCTTTTCTTTTTCAAGCCCGCCAAATTACGGGTTTTGGGCACTAGCGTTGTGGAAGGCCGCCTATTTCGGAGAGTGTGGTTTTCATGCCTCAGCACAGTTGAACGAAATCTCCGTGTCGTCCAGCTCGGTCCAATCAATTTTAGATAATTAATTATGTTTTCTTATGCCTTTTCATGTTGTGCCTTTACTTTAAACTCTAAGGGGCGGTTGTAAGTAATTTACAAACTTACATTGTTTAATAGTCCATCTTAAACTGTTTAATCAATCTGAAAAAATTATCTAGACACTTCAGTTTTATGATTACCTATGAATTATCAGTTGACTTATAAAGAATGATTGGCCGCTTTTTTTTTGCACCCTTCCTTCATGCTATACCCTTATTTTAATAAAGGAAATCTAAACATTTACTTTTAACAGAAAATGCAATTCCAAGTTCTAGCTCTATTACTTGCTATTTCATCTGCTGTTCAAGCAGGTGGTTGGAAAAAATACTCAGAAGCAGAATATGCTGTTAGTGGTTGCAAATATGGTATTGATAAGGTTGCAAACTTTTGTGGAAAAGTTGAGAGTACCAAAAAGTACAAGTGTATATGTTCTAATAAATATGCACTTACATCTTGGTTAAATTGTGGTTACGAATATTATCCAAATGTCCCTGTTAAAGAATTCAATGAACAAGTTCTTGACATTTGTGGACCAATTGCCAAACTTACTGAAGCTAATTTGACTAAAACTTGGGAAAAGCACAGTGGTGAATTAGTGGATATTGATACTCTTCACCATTTCAATAAAACTTCTCCAAAATTTCCAATCAGAGGTGAAAAGGTGAGAATAGCTGTTGAAGGTGGTTACTATGGTTTAAGAAATAGATTTCAGAATGTTACTACCTCTCACTACTTAGGTATTGCATTTGTTGCCGGTGTTGGTTTAGTTATTGTCCTTACTGGTATTATTAATTGGTTAGCTAGATTATCTCGTGCTTTTGCAAATTCAGGAAATAATGAATTACAAAATAGCGTTAGAAAGCATTTGACCCTTGGTATTTTCCCTAGACATTTGCAAGCATCCAGATTTGGTGGTGGTATCAACCCAGATAAACTTGAAACTTTCTGGATTGTGGTGATGTTCCTTTACTGTATCTTTGCAAATTTTATTCTTGGCTACGGCTATCACAAAGGTGATTTAACTTTCAAAACAAAAGAAGCTGCTATGTCTAGATATTATGGTGACAGATCATGTATTCTTTTGACCTATCAGCTCCCTTTGGTTTTCTTGTTACCTGGAAGAAACAACTTTTTCCAATACATTACAAGATGGAAGCAAAGTAGATTTTTAGCTTTCCACAAGTGGATGGCAAGAGTTGTTACTTGTGAAATCTTAATTCACGCTGCTGCAATGGCTACACAAACTTACAGTATTCATAAAACTACTCGTTTGGGTACTCCATGGTACAGATATGGTATTTCTGCTGCTATTCTTTTCTTGTTAATGCCTGTCTTAGCTTTTGCTGGTATTAGAAAAAGATGGTATGAATTATTTCTTGTTACTCATATCATTTTTGCAGCTTGTGCTATTTGGACTGCGTTCCTTCATGCAAAATCTCAAGATTATCATCAATATTATTGGGCACCAATTGGTATTTGGATTTTTGAAAGAGTAATGAGATTTGTTAGAATTGCTCTTACTGGTGGTATAAAGAAGGCTGAAATTGTTTACTCTAAATCGGGCAAATCACTTATTATTACAGTTCCAAATAATGGTTTCTTAAAAGCACACCCAGGATCACACGCATTTATCCACTTTATTACAAAATCACAATTTTGGCAATCACATCCATTCACTGCATATCCTTCTGCAACTAAGGCTGACCATATTAGCTTTAACTGTAGAGTTAAGAATGGTATCACAAAGAAAATTGCAGAAAAATGTATGGCAAATGGCAACAAGATTACTATGAATATCGCAGTTGATGGTTTCTATGCTGAAGAAAGTCATTACCACTTCTTTGACAAATCTGTCTTTATTAGTAGTGGTACGGGTTTTTCAGGTCCATACTTTTATGCTAAGAGCTTATCTGAGAAATTACCAAATCACGAAGTCAAATTTTACTACAGTGCACGTAACTACGAAGAAGTTAGGGAATATATCAACGAATTACTCGTTTTTAAAGATACCAACGTAAAGCCTGTTATTTACATTGCAGACGGTGACGCATCAAGTTCTGGTTCTGGCTCAAGTGATGATAACGAAATTAAGGAGGCCGTTAAGGAGACATCTGAAGATGATAGCATTGCTGCACAACTCGAATGTTTTGAAGTTATTCCTGGTAAGATTCCAGTAACTGAAGTTATTGACAATGAACTTATGGACACCGAATCATCCATTGCATTCGGTGTTTGTGCTCACCCTCAAATTGGTGATACAGCAAGAAGTTATATTGCAAAGAGTCTGGGTAAAACTTCTAAAAAGATTGAATACTTCGAAGAAATGGAAATGTGGTAAGCCAAATTTACTTCCCCATTTATTCTCTAACATTTACTTTTATTCTTACTAGCTATATTTTATATATTACATGTACAACGCAATTTAATTTAATACACAACTTATTCTGATTACCTAACGTCGCACTTTCGGAGAAATTTTTTTTACCCCTTGAAAACGTGCGGCCGTTGAAAACGGAGTTATCGTTCTAAGCTGAGATGGTTAGAGTTTTATTTTTAGCAACGTATCATCATGCAGGTACAAAGGCTTTAGCTAATGATTTGTTTTTGGATGGTGTATCCTATCCATGCTTTATAAGTACTACACCTTTAGATTTTAAAAATCTCAGTGTAGCAGCCTGATATGTTCTTTCTTGAAGCAAAGAATTAAGTAGCGGCTATGTGGTGAAACCTTGATTTCTGGCATGCTTCTAAAGTCTTTTTAACAGCCGCTGCTGTATCAGGCTTAACGATAAAACTAATTTGTCAATTTTTCATTAATTTTAACAGGGAAATTATTTAATTATCCATTTTTTGACTAATCATAACAGTCTAATTTCAATTTTGTCCAATAGAAGTAATGTTGTTTATGTAGTTGCTTCCATCACTTTTTTAAAAAATATAAAAGCCTCGTTTATGTGCTATGTATTCAACTTACTTTATTGTCGCTTTTACTTTTATTAGTTGAGGAATTGTAAAAAGTAGAAAATAAAAGCAAATAAAAAATCACATTTGTATTTTATTTCAAAAGTATTTCATTTGAAAATAATTATTTTAAGTTTAGCTTTTCTTTTTTATACTAAACATTAGAGTTAAGAAAGAACGTTTCTACCTTTTTTGCCTTTGGGTAGAACCTGCACTGATGGGTGCAATTTACAAAACGAGAAATTATACCTTGGATTTGCCAACGTAAAACTAGTTAGTTTCCGACGTCATCAGAATATTTACTTCCCTTTTTAACGTGAACATATATCTGAAGTTATATATAATGATGTAACATAAAAAAACGTACCTACTTTATCGGTTTATTCAACTTACGTAATTGAAATTTTCCAAATTATCAATTTAGCAGCAAAAAAAAAAATAATAAAATATAATACAAAGTTTACATGAAAATTTGTAATGTCACGTGAGTATTAGCAATTGTAAACTGTTAGGATCTTAAAATTTTAAGAACAGCTCGTATGGCCAAGTTGGTAAGGCGCTACACTAGTAATGTAGCGATCCTCGGTTCGAATCCGAGTGTGAGCAGTTGAATTAATATTTTTTTAACTTGTAAAATTTTTCTCTGCTGCACCCCTTGAATGACACTTCCTTAAGATTAAAAAATTCTCGTGTATCTCCTCTAAGTTTTAAAGTGATAGCCAATCCTTCCGAAATAATTACCAACATTATTTTGTTAAATTCAGGTTTTTTATAAGGGACTATCTTGTGAAAACTAATTTTTGAGTATATGTTTTGGAAGAGTCCTATTAATGGATATTACAAGCGTAAAATAGTATTTATTGTTAATCAATTATTCAGGGAGCAATAAATAAATAAGTTAAATAAAATAATAAGGAAATGTTTTGAGTGAAATGTAAATATTTCAAGTTAGATGTTTTACAACTAAATTAGATTAAAATTTTTCATTTTTTTTGTTCATTATAATTTAATACCGGAAGAAACTTCCAATTGTTCAATAACAGGGTTTAAAACGTTTGGATTTAAATCTGCATTAGTTAATTTTAACATTTCATCAGTCCATAAGTTTTCAATTGGTGTTTGAGTAACTGATCCAACACCACAATGACCACCGATTGTTTCCCAATCAGAAACTCTCTTTAAACCCATTTCTTTCCACATATCTTCAACGGATTCAATCAATTCATCACAAACTGCTTTACTATGGTGTGGAGAAGGAGTAATTCTTAATCTTTCTTCACCTGTAGTAACAGTTGGGAAGTTAATTGCTTGAACATAAATTTTGTATTTATTCAATAAAGCATCAGAAGCTTTCTTTGCATCAGCTGCATTACCGACTAATAATGGGATAATATGAGAAGGATTTGGAATAACTGGGATACCAATTTTTCTAAATTCTTCCTTAACGTATCTGACGTTCTTTTGTTGGTTAATTCTATCTTCAATGTTTTTTCTAACAATTCTAATAGAAGTTGATAAACCTGACATCATTGCAGGTGGTAAAGAAGTTGTAAAGATAAAACCTGGAGCAAAAGATCTAATCCAATCAACCATATTTCTGTTTGCAGCAACATAACCACCAACAACACCAAAAGATTTACCAAGAGTACCTGTAATCATATCGACTCTATCCATAACAGTTTTATATTCAGGTGAAGCGATACCTGATTTTAAATGAGCTTCAAAATCAAGGTGTTCAGCAACACCTGCACCATGTGGACCATACATACCAACAGCGTGAACTTCATCTAAGAAAGTAAGAGCACCATATTTTTCAGCTAAATCACACATTTTTTCAATTGGTGCAACTGAACCACACATTGAATAAACTGATTCAAAGGCAATAATTTTTGGTGTTGATTTTGGATACATTGCTAATTGAGATTCCAAATGTTCTAAATCATTATGTTTAAAAATATGCTTTTTAGCTCTTGAATTTTTAATACCTTGAATCATTGAAGCATGATTTAAAGAATCTGAGAAAATGACCAAATCTTTGAATTGTTTACCAAATAATGATAAGATTGCATCATTTGCAACAAAACAGGAAGAAAAGACTAAAGCACCTTCCTTCTTGTGAAGTGCAGCAATTTCAGATTCTAAATTAATTGCATGTCTATTATGACCAGCAATATTTCTAGTACCACCAGCACCGACACCATAAGTTTCCATTGTTTTAACCATTTGTTCAAAAATTTCTTGGTTTTTACCCATACCTAAATAATCATTTGAACACCAGACCATAACTTTATCAGCTTCATCATGAAGATGTGCCTTAGGAAATTCCTTTGCTAATCTGTTGATGTTATTGAAAAATCTGTAAGAATTATCTTGTCTCTTTTGGTTTAATTTATCTGCAAAGAAACCATTATAATCAGTAGAAGATTCATTTGAGTTGAATGCCTTTAAAGATTCAAAATCAGCTGTAGCAGTTGCATCTTGATTAACTTTAGTGACTTTAATTGCATCAGTTGCTTGAGCAAGGTTTGTCTTTGAAGGTTGAGAATAATGTCTCTTTGCCTCGATTGCTGGACCCATGACAGGGCAATGAGCAGCTTCATTGATTAAAGATGAGTTCTTTGCCAACTGCTTCATAGCAGCGGTAGAATGTGATTTGACAAAAGGGCAGACCCTTAAAGATGCTTTAGTTAATGATTCCATGATAAATTAATTAACCGGGAAGAAATGGGGATCCTTTGTTGTAACGATTTGTTAGAATAAAAGATTCTGGAGAGAAGAGGAAGTAAAAGGGGGAGAAAAAGGGTAAATAAGGTGAGAAAGAGAAAGATATAAGAGAAGATCGAAAGAGAATAAAAAGTATTAGAAATGAATCAAAGATTACAGAAACGTACAAGAACCAGTGAGAATGGTGCAAAATGCAAAAAGTTGGCAAAACGTCTGCCAGCAAAAAAAGAGTAGTGGCCAAACTGACATCGGCCTTTGCCCACTGCAAAAAATTCACCTCGCGGATTCCTGGAGGACAAGAAATAATAATTGCAAAATGGGACCAATTTAGTCAGTTGGAGAAAAAGTCTCGCACCCGTTTGCCGCTTCGGGCAACACACAGTTTCAAGGGCCGATTGTTCAAATCCTCTTGGCTGTCCCCGATTCATGAGGAAGTTGGCTATTCTTCCTGCGCTACACCAGTATCATTGGATCTTTTTCAAATAATTGGTATATAGTACGTATCCGTCGTCCACACACCTGCAACACATAGATTGCACACACTTGTACTCAAATCAGGTAAATATCGCAACTCCCGAAGCCCTGCACCGTGTTGCTGGGCCAACGGCCGCGGTCACGGTCTATTGTTGCGCTTAGCATTGCGCGCACGCGATTGGCGGAGAGCGCAGCGACGGTGAAGCCAGTTTTTCACTGCACACACACTTTTAAGCAAGCGGGGCTGGTGAATGGGGGTGTGTGGGGCCGTTGTGGCTGGTGCGCGGAGTAAGACTAAGACAGACGACTAGGAGGGTCCACAATGTATGTAATTAGATTCGATGGCTGATTAGAAATGTCCGACAGTACGTTGATCATACACTACTACATTTGGTGCACCAATGTCTGAACCATTGCAGAAACTCCTTGTTAATTATGACTCTAAAAGTCTACTTTTATTCTCTGAGGAAGATTCAAATGGTTTGAATGTCTCAAGCGACACTACTTACTACTCAAGATTATTAGAGCCACATAACGGTGACGACACAATCTCCGACTCTACTAAAACGGTTTCCCTTACACAAGAAACATCCGATAATTTGAATACTTTTGATATCTATGTCATCGAATCGGTAAAGTCCGGTAAAATAAAGACAGAAAGACTTTACAATACAGTACTAAAAAATGTATTTTCTTTTGTTGGAATTCAAAACTACACTTACTTAGAAACTTCGTCTCCGGATTCAATTGGTGATTTTGCTGAGCATATCAAAAAGAAATCACTTCCAACATCAAAACTACTACTTCTATTTCTTTCTGGCGATACAGTCATGTTTGAGTTTCTAAACTCGTTTTATTACTTGTATCCATCAACGGATTCTACACCACAGACATATATTCTCCCATTTCCACACGGAACTGGAAATGCACTAGCAAATTCCCTTCATTTTTACTCAGATTTAGACTCTATCAAAGCTTTACTTCAGTTCAAACCAGTTCATCTACCAGTTTACCAAATGAAGACTCATGATACACTAACTTCAATAAACAAGTTATTGCTCAACCTAATCCAAAATCCATCAATTCTTTTCCTTGTTGTGGCATCATGGGGGTTACATTCTAATCTTGTATACGAGTCCGATAAACCAGAAATGCGAATAAAATATGGCGCCGAAAGGTTTAAAATTGCAGCAAATCACGTATTAGCTGAAAATCCTGTCTTTACAGGTTCTATACAGGACAATAATTGTTATTATATTTTTAATTCACAAAAAGGCAAATGGGAATCAACTAAAGACTCGAGTTTGCAAGATCTCTCATATTTCTTATTATCAGCAGTCTCTAATTTAGAGAAAACATTTGAAATCTCACCAAACTCTAAAATTGACCAAGACTTGCTTCATCTAGTCGCTATACCCCACGTTGACTCTGACAAAGTCATGAAATTGATGTATGAAGCTTACAACCACGGTGCACATGTTAATGATGATCTGGTTTTATATAAACCAACTAAATCCATTTCACTTAATATGCAATCTCCAAACTCGGGAAAATCAGAGATTATCTGTCTTGATGGAAGTTTGTGGGAAGTATCAGGGACAACAAGAAACCTTAACTTCTCAATTCTACAACAAACATTCTTACACGTACTAACTTAATAATATACCTAAGTTAACAAACGATGTCAATTTCAACCAGAAATTCAATTACATAATTATAAATAGCACATTTTTATTTAAAATTTATTCTTCTTCAACTACTCTATTCAGTCTTTGTCCTCTTTTCAGCTTCCTTGCTGTCATCAATTGCAGCCCTTTTTGCCGGTTTTGTTGGAATGGATTTTGCACTCGCTGCATTAGCGGTTGCTGCCTGTGCTGATCCTGGAACAAAAGACTGCGCATTCTTGGCTTGCTGGAAATTGAAATTCATATTACCCAGGTTACCCAGGTTACCCATATTACCCATATTACCCATATTACCCATATTCGACATATTTGGCATATTAGGCATATTTGACATCGTACCAAAATTACCCATAGGCATCATACCCATTGACATCGGCACTAAATTGTTTGGTTGGTTAGATGACTCCTTCAATTTCTTAACTTCTTCTTCCAATCGATTGATCTTACCTTGTAATAACTTCTCCTTAAACTCTTTCTCCTTTTCAACAGCATTACGAGTCTGCTTTTTCAAATCTTCCTTTTCAGTTTCAAACTTTTTCAAAAGTTCCTCAATCTTTTGTGAATCACCAATCGTCTTCAATTGTTCCTTCAATTCAGCAACTGTAACTTCGTATTGCTTCACTTGATCCTTATAAGCTCGAACTCTTTTCTCAATAATACCATTCAATCTAGCTTGATATTTCATCTTTTGATTTTGTACTTCAGCATCTGCAGCAGCTTTATATTCTGCTTTCAAACTTTCTTTAAGTTCTTCAAGCTCCTTGTCACCAACAGATGAAGCTTTCTCTTTCAATTCTTGAAGTTGCTTTAAAAGCTCTTCCTTCTCTTCAATATACTTTTTCTCAATTTCAGAAACATCTTTAGACTGTACTTCTCCAGCTGAAGATTTCAATGTCTCTAATTCTCTCTTTAGAGTCGTCATCTGTGCAGTGACCTTACTTAGTTGTTCAGCACTAGTTTCAGAAATAGTGGCATTCTCTGCTGTCTTTTGACGAATTTGCTCCTTCAATGTCTCAACTTCTGCCTTCAATGATTCAACAATTTCATTACTATCACCAGAAGAAGCTAATGGCTGTTTCTCCAAAAGTTCAATTTTGGCACTTAATTTTTTCATATCTTCTTCAACTTGATTTTTCTCTGCAGACTTTTTCCTCAATTTGTCAATAAATTCTGCCTTCATCCTAGAAACTAAATTATTCTTCTCCTCTAATTTAGCTTCAAGTTCTGCAACAGCCTTGTTTTTAGCTTCCAATTCATCAGATGGGGCTGATGATTCTACCGCTTTCTGTAGCTGTTCCTTCAATGTCTGGATTTGCTCATGTAGGTTCCTGTTTTCCGCACTAGCTGCCTCAATCTGTTTCTTCAATTCCTCTGTTCCAGAGTTAGCAGTAGAATATGCAGCTGACACTTGATTGAGTTGCGCTTCTAGATTGGAAATCCTAGACTCGTATAGTTTGATCTGCTCTCTTAGGCTAGCATTGTTTTCCTTATATACTTTTAGTTCTTCAACTTCGCCCTTCATGCTTGCCAAAGATTCAACATACTTGTCAATAGTCGCTGATTTCTCCTTAACTACCGCAAGCTCTGATTTCAATTCAACAATTTCCTTTTCTTTGGAGTTAAGGCTTTGTCTCAAAATTGATTCTTCACTTTGAACGTAAGATAATTGTTGACTTAAAGAATCTTTTTCTCTGTTCAAATATGCTATCAAACTCTTCATATCATCAGATTCTCCATATGATAATGGTGATTCTTCAAGTTGATTTAATAATGTTCTATTTTGAGTTTCAAGCTCGGAAATTCTAATTTTATCATTTCTCAAATCTTGTTCAAGTTTGATTATAGAGTCCTTGTTCTGCTCTTGAACTTGTTCAACTAACGCTTCTTTTTGAGCAATTATTTCTTCACTATGAGAAAGTCTATACTTTAGGTCGTCAATTTCTTTCTTGTCTTGGTCGGAGACAGTTTCAAATGCTGAAATTTGATTATCTTTATCACCAATTAAACCATAAAGTTCTTTTATGTTCTTTTCCTTCTCTTCCAATTCAGACCTGACAATCTCAAGTTTTGATTCATAGTCTGATTTTATAGATTCAAATGTACTGATTGTAGAATTTAGCTCTTCAATCTTAGATGTATATTCTTGCTTTTCCATCTCTGTGGTTTGCTGTAGGTGCATGTAGTCAACATCTAGTTTCTCCTTTTCTTGTTGTAACTCTTCAATCTTTGACTCTGCATCACTTAATTTATTTGTTAATGCAGAAATTTTCTCTTCTGTGACAGCTTTGTATTGCGTGTAATTTTCATTCAAAATAGTCAACTGTTTTTCAGCCGCAGAAGACAACTCTTTATATTGAGTGGATTCTCTTAGCGCAACATCAAGATCTTCTAAAGCGTTTTTAAGTTCTTCCTTCAAAACAGAAACATTGTCAGATTCAGACGGATTGCTGATCGAAGTTAAAACATTTTGCTTTCTTTCATCAATGGAAGTTTGCTTCTTCTTCAAAGCAGCTAGCTCAGATTGAAGTTCATCAACAAGCTTTTCTTTAGTAGCAAGAGCTTCTTTATTTATATTGAGCTCATCTGCTAACAAATCAATACGTTTTTGATAAACTTTAGAATCAACGTTTTTGGAGTGAAGGATACTACTTATTTCGTTATTGCTCTTCTCAAGCTTTTCACGAAGACCTTCAATTTCCCTTTGCAATGCATCTTGAGTATTGGTAAACTTCTTCAAAGTTTCTGCAAAATGAGCTTGTCTTTCACCATCTAAAGTTTGAAGACGAATATAGCGTTCGTTCGATTCAGCCTTCTCATTATACAGTCGAGTAATTTCATTTCTCAGTTGCTCTTCAACTGATTTCCAAATGTTTTTCTCGGCAAGTAAAGTCTTGACTTGTATTTCAAAATTGACAACGGCTGAGTTCTTCTTCATCAACTCATCATTAGCTTCCTGAATCTTAGTTTCGTAAACGGATGTGTTTTTTTGATTTTTCTCAATAATGGATTTCAACTGAGCAGATTCTTGCTTAATGAAATCAATAGTAGAATTCAAATTATTAATTCTTTCTTGATTTAACGTATTTGCAGACACTTCTTTTGCAAGCTTGAGTTCTGTTTCAGTCTTTGCAGACTCGGATTTTTGTACCTTGAGGTTTAATTCAAATATACGTTCATCATACGACTTCCTCAATGCGGCCAATTCATCTTTTTTAGATTTTAGCTCTGTAATCAAAGTATTAATCCTCTCTTCTGTTGCATTCTTATCACCATTATCACCAACTGTGGCCACGCCGGTGTCAAAAAGATTCTGTAAAATATCTCTGCTATTTTGAGTTGCTTCCAATTGAGTTTCCAAACTTTTGACCTTTTCTTGGAGTTTAACTATAGCGGCTCTTGCTTTTTGAATGGTTTCGGTTTCAGCATCAGCAAGAAGATTATTTGAGCCATTATCTTTAGATTCTAACTCCAAAGCAAGTTTACGTGAAACAACCAATAAACTCTCATTTCGTTTGATCAACTCAGTAATGTCCTTAAAAGTTGTCAGGCGGGCAGAAATTAATTGATCAGTATCGTTTTCGTCCATGTCCCTGATCTCACCAAATTTACTGACCAAATTATTGATGTAATCTTTTTCTTCAAGTGTTAATGGACTCTCTCCACATTGTTTGAATTGCATTTCTGAAAGTAAAACAACAAGTTGTTTTTGCAAGTCAATTTTATACTTGGCAAGATTTTTGATCTGCAATTCTGATTCAGTAACTTTTTTCTTCAAAAGGTCACAGGTTTTAGAAATACTCTTCTTCTCCTTATTCAACACACCAACCATGTGATTGAGCATTTCTTCTTCACTTTGGGAAATTTCTAGTTTTTCTTCTAATGAGTTCCAAATTGGCATTTTTCTTTGAAGTTCTTTCAAAATGTTTGACAATTCCCTTTCTGCTTTGACCTTGGCACGCCTCTCAATAAGCACAGTCTTCTTTAATGAGTTAAGTTCTTCTAGTATATCAGTTAAAGAGAGCTCTGAGCCCATATTGTTCAAAGTTTTGTGTGCATGAGGGGAAACTTGAAGTCCTTCTTCGTTAATCATAGATGACTCAGACAAATTGTAGACCGTAGATTCTAAGTCTCTAATTTTGGCATCACGGTTAATAACTTCGGACTCAAGTTTCTCAAACTTCTTCTTATATTCTTCTTCATCTAACTTGACTTTTTCATACGTTTCTTTATATAATTTGTCTAAAGATTCAATTCTTTGTGTTTTATCTTTGAGAGACTTTTCAAGAACTTGTATGTGTTCCTCCTTTTTCACAATTAAACTTTCATATTGACTCTCCTGAGAAGCTAATTTATCAGATAGCTCTTTAATTTTAAACTGATATTCTTGTCGTTGCGAAGTCAATTTTTCAACCTCTGACCTGTATCTTTCAAGAGATGTTTTCGTAATCTCTGCTTCCTGTTTGATAGAATTCAACTCATTCATAGTGTGTGAAAGTTTCTTATTCGTTTGAGATCTATATTCATCAAACTCAGAAGTCTTGCTCTTCAGCTCATTCTCATACCAATCGCGGGAAGAGTTCAGTAGTTGTACCTCATTCTCTAGTTTAGACGCTTCAAGTTTGAACCTCAAGACTTCAGAATTCAAAGATTCTTCAGAAGCTTCAAAATCAAACAAGGACTTTTTAATTCTCTTGTTTTCCTCGACTAAAGTTTTTATTTCTTGGTTGAGATCATCTAATTGAGATTGTTTGGTTTCTAGCAAATCCGATACGTAGGCCTTAGAAGATTCAAGCTCTTTGATTCTTAATTTTAATTGCTCAACAATTTTAGAATTATTATCTCTAGCTTTTTCCATGTTGTTAAGTGTAGACTTCAACTCTTCATTTTCCGTAGCAATGGCAAGCTTGGAATTCTCAATTCTATCAACCTCTGTCTTGGCAGACATTAATTCTTGCTTAAAGTGTTCTAGCTTTCTGTTGTGTTTATACTGCAACTGTTCATAATTTATCTGCAATAATTGATTGTTGGATTTCATATTTTCAAACTCTTTGTATTTCATAAATAATGAAATGAATAAATCATTGTTGCTCTCAAGAGTTTCAATGGGCAACGAGTAAAACGCAGCTATAGCTTGTAGATCTTCTTCTGTCGATATATATTCGTCGGAAACCTTTTGGTAGGTCTCGCTGCCATTTTTCATGAAAGAGGTATCGACTGTTTCATCTGGAGTGTTGCCGTTTAAATGTGAAAGGTCTTCCTCAACTGGTGCAACAACTGGTGGCTCAATAGGCACAGTTTCTTCATGTTTTTCATCTTCTTGGATTTCCTGAGAATCAATATCTATTTCTGCCTCTTGGGTTGTAGCTCTGGATTCGTCATTCAAAACTTTTGTGTTATCAGTTTCAGGTTCAACTTGTTGAATAATTTCATTGGATTCATCAACAACCTCTTCAACATTGTGCGCTCCTTGTGGAAAAGCTATATCATTACCAGAATTTTCTGCACTGTCAGAAGTAATTTGCGGTGACTGTTTTCCAACTGCTGTTAATAGTTCGGCTGAATTTTGTGGTTCTGTAACTAAATTGTCTTGTTTATCTTGATTGAGCTCTTCAGAAGAATTATTCCTGACCTCTGGCTGGTCATCAGAAATAGGATGCTCCATCTTATCTCCAACAACTAGATATACTTCAATATAATTTAACTCAAAGCACAATTGAAGCTGTTATGCATGAGGCGTCTTTTTCATGGGAAGTTGCGCACTTCACGCAAAATCAAGGAAAATAATATCAACATAAAAAATCAGCTTCTTACACGTGACCCAGACATCTACACGAAATTCTTGTGAAGATTTAACAGAAACACGTAAAGATACACTTTATGTTTTAAAAGTATCAAATAAAGATGACAGGACATAAGTCCTATCGGGATCAATATGATGGTATGTGTTTTTATGAAGATTTAACCAATAGATAAATTAGATACTAACTTAGGCTACAGAATTATGTCAAATTAGAGACAAGTTGTTACGTTCATTAGAATCTTTAGATAATAAAATTGAAAGGTTAAAGGACTTAGTTAGGGATGAAGAAGACAAAAACAATATTGTATTATCTGATATCGAATTTGATGATGCTTCTGTTGATCCTAGGTATGAAAGTTCGAAGTACAAAAGTGTTCATAATACAAAACGTGAGCATACTCCACCTGCACCTAGTAAAAAGGGTCATGTACCTGGTTTAATAAAAAATCATAGAATGACCAGCACGACATCTGCAGATGCTATTAAACGTGAAGAGTTACAACGAAAACGAATGGAGAAGCAACTTCAAGCAGATAGCGCTAGAAAGAAAGCCTTAGAAGGTTCTGACGAACTTTCTTCACTTTTTAATACACTACAGAACGTCAAGCAGTTAACAAAAGAACAAGAAAGACAAGAAAGGTTGCGTCATGAAAAAATTAAAAGCGCCCCAGTTAAATCAGGTTTTATGGCATTTGAAGATCCAAACTTTCTTCAAGTCGTTGAATCCAACAAATATAAATCTAGTGATGATTATCGCCCTGAAAATGATCCAGGATTTGATAGCTTTTCACACATGTACATAAATGCACGATATATTCCTGAAAAGGTTTTGAAAGATCAACTAAACGATACCTTAATTTTTCGTCTGTCAAAACTTTATCAGATGATACCCAGTCGAATTGGGGAACTAATGGAAGCAAACCTTGTCGTGGTAGGTGCAATAAAGCAAAGATCTAAACCTTCTATTTCAGATAGAGGTAAAAAGTTTGTTAAGCTTGTGTTGTCCGACTTTAAGTTTGATATAGTTGTATATTTGTGGGGTGACGCTTATGAAAGATTTTGGAAAATCCGACCTGGTAGTATATGTGCTATCCTAAATCCTGAAATAAAACAAATGCCTACTAAAAATGGTCACTCTAAAACCTATATGTTACGACTAGAGAGCGGGTTATCAATTCTAGAGTATGCAAGGTTTGCACATTTTGCTATTTGTCGAGGGCTGAAGGGCCATCCATGTTCCGAAGCTATCGATTCAAGGAAAAGCAATTATTGTTCATATCATTTGGAAAAGTCAGCAGATAAAAATGCTTCCAATAGAAATGAAATGGGAAGTAACTATAAACTGTTCACACCAGTTGATAGAGATGGGAACAAGCAAGTTTTGATGGTGAATGATTCCGAATTAGAAAGATTGGAGCTGGAGGGCGATGCTAAAGAGGCCAAAAAGAATAGTTACAATGGACTTGCAATAGCAAACGTAAAACCAAATCGCCCAAAAAATAATAACCGTGGAATAATGGTTACTGATCTCAATAATCCAGATACCCAGGTAAATTTACAAAGTAAAGAAGAAGTCTACTCGAAGCAGTTCAAAAGTCATGAGGCTTATGCTTCTTTCTTGGATAAAGGAGTGAATAAAGCTGAACTAATTGAACAGGAGAGAAGACATGAATTGGATTTAAAATTGAAAAAGGAGATGATAGAAAGAGACGAAAATCTTAAGCGTAAGCACGATAAGGAGTTACAAAATATGTCATATAAGAAGTTAAAGCAACAAGAATTTAAGGAACGTAAAAAGGAACTTCTTGTTGCCAGCAAGACCAAGAAATCATTGCGTAAAGATAAATCTTTGATTAATAAGATTCAGGCTGATCATGCTAAAGTTGATGAAGAAATTAAAACAAGGAAAAAATGTGATAATATAAAACATTCCAGTGTTGAGATTAATGTAGGGTTGAATAACGATGTTCAATTGAGTAGCGATGATGATAGTGAAAGCGATTTAGAAATAGAGTAAAGTTAGTCACTTTTTGTAACCAAAGTATAACGGATATTTTACAGTGATGGGTATACAAAATCTATAATACAATTACGATTCATTAGATGATTCTTTATGACAGAACTGTCGGATGATGTTCTTCAACAAGTTTCTGCGTATAGGCTTCGAAAGGAAACCAGACATTCCAGCATCAATACATCCCTTTTCATTGGATACATCTGCAAATGCTGTCAATGCAACTATTGGGCCTGAATAATGTAGTTCCTCCCTAATGATTTTTGTAGCTGACAAACCATCCATATTTGGCATTTGAACATCCATTAAAATCAAGTCAAATGGTTCACTATTAGTGTTGATACATTCTTTCACAAATTGAACTGCATCTTCACCATCTCTAGCTAATGCAATATTAGAGATACCTTCCAATTTCAACATCCGCTTTACAACTTCTTGATTGACAAGATTATCTTCCGCTACAAGCAGTTTGAGCTTAGAGTTAGGGCCGTCTGCTCCCAAAGAAATACTTTCAGATGATGATTCCGATCTCTTTGAGCGATATGATTGCGCTGTTCCAGTAGATGCTCGTGTTATAAGTTCTGGTTTATCGTAATTCTTTGCATTTTTATTATCGAGATCTGATTTGGAGGTTTTATGAACTAATTCACCAACCGTATCTTCAGATTTGTAACTAGATGCAAGGATCATAGGGTTCTTCTTGTTATTGATACGGCTTATAATAGCCACATCGTCCTTATCATCACCGTTCCGTAAATCTTCAATGATTGAATCACCTGCACCAGAATCCATAAACTTCACCTTCTTTTTCTTATTGTATTTTTCATTGAAATCATCTTTGTAAAATTCCTCCAGCTCTTCCCCATCAACCAGGAGCTCACCAACCTGTGGAAGTGGAATAATAAATGTAAATGTAGAACCTTTACCAACTTCAGAGTCCAGAGTAATTGTACCATGCATCATCTTCGCAAATTGTTTACAAATAGACAAACCAAGACCAGTTCCTCCATGAGATCTTGAAAGGGTTTGATCACCTTGAACAAAGGCATCAAAAATTTTGTCTTGTAGGGATTTCTCAATACCAGTACCTGTGTCGGTAACAGAAAATCTAATGACCCATTGTTTATTAGCAGAACTACTAAACTTATGTGCTATACGACTCTTATGATGTGAATCAATGTCTTCAACTTCTGGTTCATCATAGAATCCATCATCTGCAAAATATTTTGTTTCACAACTAGATGTTCTGTACAGAGCTGACAATGATTTATGGTAAACAGATGAACGAAGAGTAGATAATGTGGAGTTAGACCTAATTGAAACAGATGATGACATATCACTTTTACTTTCCTCAATATGATCGAAATCGTCCTCAATCGGTTTAACTTGATATGAACTAGCATCTCTATCTATATCGAGTAGATAAACTTTTTCATAATTTTCCGCCTTAGATCTTTCTTCATCATATTCGCCTAAAAGTTCAATCATAACTCTGACTATACCATTCTCGGGAGTGAATTTCAAAGAGTTACTAACTAAGTTCATAACGACTTGAATAATTCTATTTGAATCACCAAATAGAATAATATGCCGCAGTAAATTAGGTTTTAAAGTGACCACAAGATTCACATTTTGATCTTTAGCAGTTTTACCGAAAATAGATTTGATTTGAGAGGCAACTTCAATAACCAGAAAGTTTTTCTTTTGTAACTTGGATTTGTCAAGTTGGTTTTTCGAGAATGTAAGCAATTGAATCAAAATATGTAATAGTAATTCACCACTTCTGAAAATTAATTCAAGAGAATTTTGTATTTTATCAATATCACGTTCACTCATTGCAACAGAAGTCATACCTAAAATACCATTCAAAGGTGTTCGCAGTTCATGTGAGATATTAGCAATGAAAACCGTTTTAGCTTCATTTGCCTTTTCTGCTTGTTGTCTAGCTGCATCAGCTTGAACTTTTGCCAATTCTAATTCTTTAGTTCTTGCTTTAACACGATCTTCCAAATGTGTATACTGCCTATCTAGTTCAAGTGTCATTGCATTAAATGCTTCGGTAAGTTCAGTCAATTCATCATAAAATATACCTCTTGTTGGGACGATTGGCATTAATGGAGTACCAGAGGTGTTGGTATAGTCTGCTGATTCCTGAGTAATATTTGAAAAGCTATCAAGTGATGAAGGACTTTGATAAGATCCACTCCAGCTATTTCGATTAGCGTTATGTGGAGAATGGGAGAAATCATTATGAACTGGTGAATGAGGTCCATTTGGATATGATGAAGTTTTCTCATCTATTGGCCCTCCATCAGGACTATCAGATCCATCAAGATTGGGATTAGGCCCAGGGCCGTTCGGATTATCATTTAAATGATGAAGAAAGGTTTGAAGATTTCGGAATGGATTGTTTGACTTATTCCTTCTTCGCTTCTTTTTCAGTCCCCTCCTATCCGTTATTTCTTCGGTTGCTTTCTGAAGTTTTAAAATTGGTCTAACACCATAATGTGCCAAAGGGAAAGTAATCAAACACATGGCCGCTGCTAAACCAATACATAAACCAACCATAATCTTTATTAAATTTGTAACAGGTTTTTTGAATTCTGACTGAACTTGCTCCACAACAACCAACCAAACAGCATAATCTAAATTTACTTTCGAGAAACCCAAAGAAACTGAGAGACCATATGGGTTCTTTATATTAATGTAGCTTCCTAAATTTTCGTTATCAAAGAAAACATCTTCCGCTGGTTGAAATTTAGAAATGTTGAAGACCTGACCATGTTTAATTCCAAGTTCCACAAGATATTTGTTCTGGAACGCGTAATAGAAACCCGTATAATTAGTTAAATTGTTATATGAATGAATCGGTGCAATATAGTTGATTGAAGAATATTCCAAATTTTGATTTGTATTTAGATTTCCATTATTCACACCACTACTATCACTATCGTCAATACCGTCTACTACTTTCAAATTGACAATGACAGAAAGATATCCAGCCACAAATTGTTGGGGAACCAGGATAGATTCATTTGCATAAACTGGCAAGGAAAGTGAAATGAAATATGCACCGTCGTCTAGTACGGGCCCTTGCAAGTAACCTCTATTTTTCAACAAACCATCTGGTAACTGCGGATTGGAAGCATCTGTTTGAGAATCTAAAACATACAAAGAATCAAGTGTTGAAGCTGATGCATTTTTTTGCATATATGGATTTTCCACAACTGCAACAGGATTGAAATTCAAGTCATAAAGTTTAGCACTAGCCAAGTAAGTGGTTGATTCTATAGTTTGTTGCATCATGGTTTGTGCATTCTGTAAAGCACTATCTGATGTATTTCCGGCTTTTCTTACCGTCAACGCTCGTTGAACAGCCTGTTTCTCACTCAACTGATATATTTGAAAATAATATTGATCCATAGATTGTACAAGTTGTGAGCTTCTTAGTTCTGCTACAACTTCCAATTTGGAAACTCTTGTATTTGTCAACACATTTGTGAAATGCACACCCGTCACAATTGCCAATATGAGAAGCGAGCACATGGCCACAAATAGAACCAAAGCAATAAGTTGTGTCCTGATGGATACTCTCAACCTATGTTTATGTAAAAGCATTTTCTAATATTGAATAAAGACGGTAAAAGCTTTGTAATCATTTAGCTGCACCAGCAGAATTTTTTTAAAAAAAAGGTTTGTTTAAAGAGTTCTTTAATCTGAACTTAACTAATGGTGGACAGAAAAATAATTCAATAGATTCTAGATGTGCTGAATGTATAAGCTATAAATGAAACTTGCCGAAGAATGGTTGACAGTACAAGATATGGAAAAGTGTTTAAAGATCCAAACTCAAACGCAAACTCAAATTGAAAACAAAGAACGCCGAATGTTGTATTTTTTCTCACTTACGTCAGGAAAACAGAAACGAAAAATTCACCCAGGGCCAACACGCTCACGTGACATCCTTGCTTACGTAAGGAACTCCTCCTAAAACCGACAACGGCCCGTTCTGTTGTCCCCCCGTTAAGCGCGCTCCGGAAATTGCCGTTTCTGAGTGGGGTCGTCAAAGTTTTGGGGAGAGCGGGGGAATTGGCGCTGTCTGGCCGGAGAGTGTGCATGCTATGGTATGACTGAAACACTCCACAGACCAGGCAAATATAAACTTCTGATACGCCCTTTTTCATCTCATCTCTTTTTGTTGGCTTTTTCCATTTAAGGAATCAATCATGTTCTCCGCTACTTCACGTGCTCAATTACGTCTTTCCGCTGTTCAAAGACACCTTTCTACAACAAGTGTTGCTAAAGGTAAAATTCAAGTTAAAAACCCAATCGTAGAATTGGATGGTGATGAAATGACCAGAATTATCTGGTCTGATATCAAAAATAAACTTATCCATCCTTATTTAGATGTTGACTTGAAATATTACGATCTTTCAATTCAATCAAGAGATGCTACTGATGATCAAATTACTGTTGATGCTGCTAATGCAATCAAGAAATATGGTGTTGGTGTCAAATGTGCTACTATTACTCCTGATGAGGCTAGAGTTAAAGAATTCGGTTTAAAGAAAATGTGGTTGTCTCCTAATGGTACAATCAGAAATATTTTAGGAGGTACTGTTTTTAGAGAACCAATTGTCATTGGTTCTAACGCAGACAAAGAATCTGGTGATATCGAAATTCCAAGATTAGTTCCAGGATGGAAGAAACCAATTATTATTGGTAGACATGCACATGCTGATCAATATAAAGCTACTGATTTTGTTGTGCCTGAAGCTGGTACATTAGAACTTACCTTCACCCCAAAGAATTCTAATGGTGAAAAAATTACTCGTACTGTTTACGAATACAAAGATTCTGGTGTTGCACTTGCAATGTACAACACTGATGAATCAATTAGAGGTTTTGCTCATTCTTCCTTTAAAATGGCACTCAATAGAAAGGCTCCATTATTTTTATCAACCAAAAATACCATCTTGAAGAAATACGATGGTAGATTCAAAGACATTTTCCAAGAAATCTACGAGTCTACATACAAATCTCAATTTGAAGCTGCAGGCCTTACTTATGAACATAGATTAATTGATGATATGGTTGCTCAAATGTTAAAGTCTCAAGGTGGTTTTGTTTTAGCTTTAAAGAATTACGATGGTGATGTCCAATCAGATATTGTCGCACAAGGTTTTGGTTCCTTAGGTTTAATGACATCTGTTTTAATTACTCCAGATGGTAAGGCATTTGAATCCGAAGCTGCACACGGTACTGTCACAAGACATTACAGAAAATACCAACAAGGTGAAAAAACATCCACTAATTCAATTGCCTCTATCTTTGCATGGTCAAGAGGTATTGCACAAAGAGGAAAGCTTGATAACACACCTGAAGTAGTTGAATTTGCTAACACATTAGAACAATGTGTCTTAGATACTGTTTCTAAAGATGGTATCATGACCAAAGATTTAGCTTTATTAGTTAACAAAAAGGAATTTGCAGATACTGAAGCTTTCTTAGATGCTGTTGCTGCAAGATTATCAAAGACTATTAACGCTTAAGTAATGTTTTGATAAACAAATAAAAAAATTACAAACTTCGTGATTAGATGATTATATATTCGAACTATACATCTAATTAATTTTCCATGCATATACCTTGACAATAGTAATTGCAATTCTATATATGTCATTTACCCCTCTTCATGCCTTTGTACCTTTATAAATCATGTTTACGCTTTGAATAAACTAATAATAATATTTAATCAATCAAGTCGAACTTCCTGCTCACAATTTTCTTTTTCAAGTAAATACCATATTCCATTCATTCCATAGTAAGTACCCATCATAATACCACAAAATTTAATAAACGGCACAGCAAGAACTCTATAAAAGTAAGTGTGTGGATTCATCGTGTTGTTTGGGTCTTCATAATACATTACTTTTTTAGGATGGTTCTTAACATAATTGGTATTATGATAACATCTATTGAAATATTTCTTTTTGAGATTGTTTTGAATTGTCGATTTTAGCATTGTTAATGATTTTACTTGGTGTTTCATAAGAATTTGGTGAATTTAAATCAAAACTAATTTCAATTCTCAATTCATCTCCGATCTTCGATAGCCGCGTTTTCGACTTTATGTATTATACTACACACCAAAAACTATATAGACTACCTAATTTACACATAATATCAACTGAAATCACAGTCAATTTCCAATTCATTATTTTCAAGTTCTTCTTGCTTTTTATTATCTGTAAAAATGTTTCCAAAAGATTCTCTTAATTGCAATTGGAAATTGTTGCTAGACGAGTCGAGACCAGCCAGTCGATGAGGACTGTTAATCTTAGGTGATGCGTTGAGTTTCTTAGATGTAAGAGTCTTACCTCTTATCTTTTTATTCTGAAGAGGTGATTTGGCCCTCGTAGAAAATTCCCTTCGAATAATCACACTTGAATCTCCCACTTCCGTGGTATCGTTTAAACCTAATCCTCTTTCGTTACTCGAAATTGGTGATTCACATAAACTACCCAGTACATTAAACTTTCGTGGGGTTGATTCATTATCATCAGATCTTTTCTCTTGATCTAATATTAGTGAAGACTCCATTTCACTTAAAGAATCATTCATTTTATCTTTAATAGTATTATTAACTTCACCTAAAATACTATCTTTATTGGAGTTCAAATTGATCCTCATCAATTTATTATTTATTGAGCTTATTCTATTCCCTTGTCTGACCATTAATGTTTCTGGAATAACGTCATTGCTCGTAACAGTACCTCCACTATTTCTACGTTTCTTAGTTCCTTTTAATACGTCATTCAAATTGTCAGACATTAAGCTCTGTTCAATACGCTTGATACAGTTATTAACCAGATCATCTGATAGCTTAAAACATTTCATTCTCGCTTCTTCAACTGTTTCTATGCTATTGGCCACATCTTCTATAACACATAGAAATTGTGACAAAATATTTGGAATAACCTCTAGATTTCTTGACAATTCTTCATCGGCAATCCACGTATCAAATAAAATAGAAGATTCATAAAATACCTGTCTTTCTATATTGGATTTCAGATATTCAACTTCTCGGTTATATAATTGTTCGTCATCGGCTGTCCATAATTCCATTTCTCTCAATTTCTTTAAAAATGATTCAGAGGTTTCTAGAAGAATAGCATCAAGCTCTGTCCTTTCATTATATGATGCTTCTAAAGCCATCACATTGTCTTTTAATTTGATTAGAATATCGTTTAGGGTATTTTTCAGTATAGTCAAACTTGAGTTAGTATCAAATTCCAACAAACCTTTGTAAAAATCACTAATTTGCTTGATATAAAGTAGCAATAATTTACGCTTTGCAACGATTTGAACCTTTTGAATTTTCAAATGGTTACATTTTTCGATGTTTTTATTCAAGCGTTCAATCATAATTTCGGTTTGATTAAGAACAGTTTTGCGTTGCTCCAAATACTTGTTTATTTCTCGTTGTACGGTTGTATCCATTAATGTTTCGAGCTCGTGTATTCTTCTTTTCTGATCTGAAATGACTTTCATATAAGATCCCACATGTCTCATTACAGTTGTGCGGTTCCGCATCACTTTGGTTTTGATTTCTTTTGCTCTGTTAGCAAATTTTAATGCATTTAAGGTTTCATCATAATGCCTTGAGCTAGGGGAAACACATACAATCATTAGAGTTTTGCAATTACCACCTAATGAAAACTTCAAAAGTCGAGTAAGCTTAGAATCTCTGTAAGGAACATGAGTCGATCTTCTAGGATCGCACAAAGCGTTGATACAGTTTCCTAACGCTAGCAATGATTTATTGATATTTGCACCTTCATTCAACCTTGTACCTTTGTTCTTTGTTGCACTTGCCCTTTCACTTCCAGCAAGATCAATAATTGAAAGCACAGCTTTTGTATTTTTTTCATATATATCAGAGACTTTAGGAATCTGGGTTACATATACTTGCAAAACTGCATGTGATCTTGAGGATGTCAAATTTGCTTCAGTAGGTGACACTGTCCTATTGTAGTTGCCTTGAACAATTATATCCATCACTTCCTCAACACTTGTTGTTTCCACTTTAGTTAAGTTGGAAACTACAATTTCCCTGTTTTCATTTTCTAACAATGTAAGTTTCCTTGAATGAGATTCTATGTTTAGTAAGTCCTTTATCGTTTCGTTGTATATTTCCAAATAACTCACTTCCACTGTAACATTCTTTTCCGACTGATTATCAATTTTCATGAATAGCTCTCTTAATGCGAGAAATACAATACCTGGCTGGTTAGGAGTTCCAGTTATAGTGAATGTTTTCCCGCAACCAGTAGCCCCATAAGCAAATATTGTAGAGTTAAAGCCTTCAAGGACGGACTCGACAGAAGATCTTGCCGTATTTTCGTAAACGTCTTGTTGTGTGGAATTTTCATCAAAAAGTTGATCAAAAATAAACTTGTGTTCTTTATGTCGTTTATTATGATTCCCAATTCTCAAGCCACTAAAACTGCGTCGCAGACTTCCTAGCCTTTCCGACACATCTTTATTCGTGGAAAAGTGCTGAGGATCAAAGATCAACATTCGATCATCAACAACATCAAGAATTTTTCTAATAGCAAACGGATGTTTCATATTATTATTGACACTTTTTTGTTTTGACTCGGAGATATCTCTGTTATGTAAGTTTTCCTTGTTATTTATATAACTATCATCGCAGGGATCAGACAAATAAGATTCAGTTTCTTCTAAAGTATCCTCCACCAGAAACTGGGCTTCTTCACTTGTCAGCGGCCTAATTCTAACAGCAACGGAAATCGATGATTCCTTTGCCTTTGAAGTCTCCTCCATTATTCACTCCTCACTGCTAGATTAGTATTATGTTTTGAGATGATGTTGCGTATAAAAGGAATAATACTTTAGCGTGTAACTCAACTTTTGTTTACCTTTATTCTTTTCTGGACTGACGCGATATATCTCAATTTTATACAGTTAAGGATAATAATAGTTATATTAATACAAAATACTAAATTATTCATTTACAAAGTTTTATAAGTATGCCTACTGTAGAGGTGCATATAATATTTGAGTTACGTATTTTCTTTTGTATCGTACAACACTCGCAACGGCAAGTGTATTGTGTTTGATTGATGTAGTCGCTAAATGGTTCAAAACGACATGATTAGGAATACTCAATGCACCACCAGTATTGGCTTTGTCATTGCTGTTGTAACTATTAAGAATCACATTCTCGAGATGTGGAGGAAGTTGAGGAGGAATTAACCATTGTTGAGTATAATTTCCTTTCCTTTCATTATTGTCTAATGTAAGATAATATTCCTCCATCACCTTAGGATCAGTAAATATAGACGGGATAGATGTAATGTATTCGGTAGTGCTAGCAGCACTTCCTTCTTGATCATCATAATAACGTGTGTAACCGTCACCCATATCGTCATCATCTTTAGTAAGCCCAAGTTTAGAATCCATGGTTCTCAACGATGACCGAGATTTACTATTGACGTCTCTTGCCAGATCATATTCTGTAGAGAAAATTTCCAAGTAATTCACAAAATGACCAGAGTGGTCTGTTGCTGTTGGAATGAAGTTTGAACATTTCACTTCATTGTCAACCACAAACTTGAATCTGTGTGTACCGGGAGGTAAGGATATTTGAACTTGAAAAGAACCATCTTTTGGGCTCGGACCACTTAGGGCAATCATTTTCCTCCAACCGGTGAATGTTCCCATAACAAATACTTTCTCTCCGCCTTCCGTCCATCTAAAAGTTGTTGGAATTAAAACTGGTGGTTCCCCAGGTGGTTGGTCATATCCAAAAGAGTTGTTTTCGCTTTTTCCACTTTCTGAAAGAACTTGATTTGCATCTTCTGTCAAAATTAAAGATGACTTCCTTCTGCTTACTTCTTCATTAACATCGGTTGGGGTCGCATTATTATGGCTTGCGGTATTTGGATCATCGACTTGAGCTGTGACGTCCATCATGGATACGTCCCTTTGTTGATTTCCATACTCTGACATTTTCAATTCGTTATGCTTTATAACAGTGAACGTCTGTGTCCTGCACGGAAGCTGTGATGACAACTGACAGTACACAAAGACTCGTCGTGTACTTTCATAGCTGTTCGCTGTGCATGCACAAATTAATTTACTGTCGCTTCTGACATGTCAGCTAAAGCACATACAATCCCGCTTATCTCAAAATCAGCATATCAACAAAATTATATTAAAACTACCAGCACCAATGTCCCTTATAACCCCAAAAGAGCAGTTAATACAGTTTGAAGAAACAAAGCAATATTTACTCAACCAATTATCTGACTATCCGTCACTACAGACCCCACGTTTTCTTATCATTTGTGGCTCAGGTTTAGGCGGGCTATCACAATTACTTGAAGAAAACAAACCTAAACTGTCAATAAGTTATAAAGATATACCCGGATTTGAAGTTTCGCATGTTCCGGGTCATGCAGGAGAGTTGGTCTTTGGACATCTTGGATCAAATTCTGTTCCCGTGATGTGCTTAGTTGGTAGATTTCATTATTACGAGGGTCATTCCTTTTTCACTAATACGCTCCCAATAAGAGTAGCAAGCTTACTTGGTGCAGAATATTTGATTGTTACGAATGCTGCAGGTGGTGTAAACCCTGAGTTTAAGCCAGGTGATTTGATGGTTATTAATGATCACATAAATTTTCCTGGCTTGGCAGGTCAACATCCACTCCGGGGTTTGAACTTGGATTCATTTGGTCCTAGATTTCTCCCACTTTCTGATGCGTACGATTTTGATTTAAGGCTGAAGATATTTAATGCTGCTAACGAAATAGGAATTAGTAGATCAATTCACGAGGGAACATACTTTTATGCATCAGGTCCCACGTTCGAAAGTAGGGCAGAATGCAGAATGATGAGAATTATTGGTGCAGACGCTGTCGGAATGAGTACAGTTCCTGAGGTCATTGTTGCTAGACATTGTGGTATGAGAGTTTTAGGGTTAAGCTTAATTACCAATTCAGTACTTGCTGATAAACCAGCAAGTGCCAAATTGGCGAGTCAAAAAAGCTCAAAAGAGAATGAGTTAGTCGACGAATCTAAAGGCATGGCTAGTCATGACGAAGTATTGGAGAATGCAAATGCTGCAGCAGAAGATGTCAAACTACTAGTACAGAAATTCGTCAGTACTTTTTAACTTATTTTAATTTAGAATACACTTATAATATTAATTGTACATATCATTCATTTTTTTTCAAGCGTCATGGTTGCTGTAGAGTGGACTGAACCAGTGAATTGGGCGTTACTTTATGCTTAGGACTATTCAGGGAATCATTCCTTTTTATCATGTTTGCATTCCTGACTAATAATTTTCCTGGCTTACTTTGATTGACACTCAAATAAGCTGACTGTGGAGAGTATATAGTAGTGTTGACATTTTTGCCTTTTGGATCCTCTGTATCCTTTTTGAAACCAACTCTCAAACCTTGAGTTAACTCTTTAACATTATTCATAATACTATTACTGTGGCTTCCTGAATTGCTTCTGCTTCTATCTGATTTGCTATCTTTGTTTAGTTCAGTAGGAGAGCGTGTCCCTGGCAATGCATCTTTCTGATTCGATCCCGACATAGATCGTAGCCGTGTGCCTAATTTAGTTCGAAAGGAAGTTTGATTAGATGATGTAGATCCGCTGGATGGATTAGAGAGTTCTGCTTTCGATGCATTCTTTAGGTGCTGCGAAGCTAGCTCTCGTTTTTTAAGTATCTTTCTTGCGTTCAAAAACGCATTAATCCAGGATTCGGAATCATTAACTTTAAATCCAATTCTAACATTAGACTCAATACCTCCCTTCATCAATCTGCTTCTGTCCCACGCACTTAGAAAAATGAGTTTGTTGACATTGGCTAATTCAAGTATAAGATATCCTTCATGCATATCTTCGTCAAATTCATAATCGTACAAGCTGACATTTTTGTTAGTTAACTTAATTTCTATTGCCTTTTGATAAAATTCTTGGGCTTGCATTTGTATTGCACTTTGTGGTTTGTTCAGATAAAAAGTATCGTTCAATTCATATATAAAAACACGAGCAAAACTTGTGATGACCATTATGCATGATTTCAAATCCTTTTCTAGATCTCTTTCATATTTGTGAATTATATTCTCAAGAATAGAATGATCAAGTGCTTCTCCTTTTTGGGTGAATTGGTTGGCTCTGTGGCTGATTTCACTTTTATATATATTGTCAAGTTTTAAAATTGTTTCCTGATACATCAACTTGGATGTAATGGCGGTTGGGATTTTTTTATCTAATAGAACAGGATTTATCATTCTTTTTCGGCGATTCTGCAGTAACTGTTTATGTTGCTCTGCTGTACTGTTTGCTGAATTTATAGTTCTGTTATGGGTTAATAGTGTACCAATGGCTCCAGCTGCCGCAGTTGCCTCTGAAGATGGAGTACGCTGTTTAGGTATTGTAAGTCTAGATTGTGAATTTTGCTTCATTAGTTGTGACTGAGGTGTATGAATGTATGTTTTCTTAGCACTCGATACCATGTTTGGGCTGCTAGTGACAGGTGTGCTAGTTTTAGATGATGCTGTCGGATTATGGTCTTCATTTGGCTTATTTTCAATTTCTGATTTGATTATAACAGATTTGGAAGATTCACCGTTTGTTAACAATGAGCTGAACGAAACTTGTGAGGCTCGTTTCGTTTTTTTCAACATATCATGTGGATGATCAGAGTTCAATACTGCATTAGTATCATTCTTTATTGGCTTGGCAGCATTGTTAATTGTCATTACAGATTTCATGAGGGGTGAGCCATTTTTTGTGGCGTTGGTTCTTAATTGGGAGACGGGAGAAAGAGGTAATACATGCACATCTGAAGATTTGGGAGAAGATATGGGTGTTTTTATTATAGCCCTTTTACTATTGACATTTAGGCCATTCAGCTGATCGGTATTCTGGGTCATATGTGGTTTATATGTAGTTTTGGTTGTATTTATTCTATTGTTCACTTTGTTCATTAATTTTGTATTACTTTGTGCATTAAGTATTTGTTTCTTAAGCACATTTTTTTGATAATCCACTGGTGATATAGGTTTTGCGCTGGGAGGTTTCGGCCCTACAGTAAGTGTCGTCATTTGTGAAGCTTTTGGTGTCGTCGTATTATTATTAACTTTATGTGTCAAAGCTACATCCACAGGGTTATATGGTTTCAACAATGGCACTTTACCCCATATAAGCTGCTTTTCAGTCCAATCAACATTTTTAAACCATGGATAGCTTGTGATTTTATCCGCACCTAAACGTTCATTTGGATCTTCAACAAGTAAATCCTTCACTAAATTAACAACGTAAGAGGGAATATAGTATTCTCTTGGATCAGGGAATGAATAGTCAAGATCGACAATACGTTCAAAAGTCTGATATTCATTTTTCGCTTTAAATGGAGGCTTCCCCACAATCATTTGATATATGATGCATCCCAGGGCCCAAAAATCACTTCCGCAACTAGATTGGTTAAACCGTAGTAACTCAGGTGGAATATATTCAGCTGTACCAACAAAAGATCCATTAGACTCTGTATTTTCACCTAAGTTGTCATCTTCATTGTTACATTCTGGGTGAATTTCATTAATAAATTTAGCAGCGCCGAAGTCTGTTATCATTAAGTTCCAATTTCCATTCAATAAAATATTTTCAGGTTTCAAATCTCTGTGAATAATTCCTTTACTGTGGATATAAATAATAGTGTCAATGAGTTGGATTGTATAGTATCTAGTCAACTCCAAACTAAGTGAACCAAGATTATGAATAAGAGTAAGTAATTCACCATTTGGGGCAAAATCGATAACAAAATATAAGCTTTTAGGATCTTGAAAAGTATAGTATAGTGTCACAATACCAGGGTGTTTTCCTAATAAGTTAAGAGTATTTTTCTCAATTGTGACGTATTTCCTTTTCTTTTCTTTATGAATATGTTGCTTGTTCAAGACTTTAACTGCATAAGTGACATGATTCTTCTTTGACAATGCACGATATACTTTCGAATAAGATCCTTCACCAATGCACTCTAGAAATTTGAAGTCATCCGCTGATCTTTTCTTAGTAGTTGGTACAGAATCGTCTGATGCAATATCGACTCCGGCACTTTCATTGGGTACTGTAATTGCGATATCCTTTATCATTGCGTTGATCGTGTGATCTTTCACTTCCTTTGTCCCATGTAATATATTTACGGACATCAAATTGTACAATCAATCACAAAGTATGATATTGGCTACTCTAAACAACAGTTTGTTCCGCAGCTGTTAAGAACTTAGCATGACAATACATGTCGCTCCGGCATAGATTCCAAGAGTATCGCGATTATTAAGAGGTTCAAAGAAAACATAAACGCACCCCTGGGATCTCCAGTTTTTATTTCATCCTACCCGGGTTTAAGGTTACGTCCCCCGTTTTAGGGAATAAGTATTAATAAAGGTTATGTTACTATCAATTTTCAAAAGAAGCGTAAATAATTTAGACTATATACATGCGTAAAACTGGCGTGCAATTAGGGCGCCTACTTTTTCTCTTCAGAGGTATCCTCCTTCTTATCATCTTCAGAGCTAGAAGGTGGATCAGATTGTTTACTCTCTGGTTCATCTGATTCAAGTTTTTTCTCTAAATACTTGTCAAATGCGTCATTCCTATTAGGGAACGGACGTTTACCTAAAAGCTCAATCATATCTTCTCTAGTTATGACCTCCTTTTTAAGTAATCTTTGAGCAACTTTCTCCACTTCATCACTCTTTGAAACAAGCAAATCTTTGCAACGTCTATAACATTCATCAACAATCCGATGAATTTCTTCATCGATTGTTTTCGCAGTTTTGTCACTGAACGGCTTCGTAAAATCGTTTCCTCTATCCATATCATAACTAACCAGACCTACTTTAGGTGATAATCCACAACCTAAAACCATCTTTTGTGCCATTGAAGTAACCTTTTCAAAGTCATCTGCTGCACCTGATGTAACAGAATCAAAGTGTAACTCCTCAGAAACTCGGCCACCAAGAGTCATTGTCATTCTGTCAAGCAATTTTTGAGTCGTGTAAAGATAAATATCCGCAGGTAAATATTGGGCGTAACCAAGGGCTCCTTGGCCCCTCGGAACAATAGAGACTTTCAGTAATGGATCTGCATACTCAAGATACCAACCACAAATCGCATGGCCTGCTTCGTGATACGCCACAACTGTTTTCTCATGATTAGAAAGTAACTTGGTTTTCTTCTCCAAACCACCAATTACTCTTTCAATAGCTTGTTCAAAATGTTTCAGGGTAACGTATTCTTCATCTTTTCTAGCTGCAATCAACGCTGCTTCATTGCATACATTAGCAATATCAGCACCGCTAAAACCTGGTGTCAATGTTGCTAATCTTCCCTTCAAGTCATCTAAATCTGTTTTTGGAGCTAATTTGATTTGTTTCAAATGAACTCCAAATATATCCTTTCGACCATCAAGTTCAGGATTTCCAATGTAAATTTTTCTATCAAATCTTCCCGGTCTTAACAAAGCTGAATCCAAAACATCCACTCTGTTAGTACCTGCAAAAACAACAACATGATCATCTGAAGTGAATCCATCCATTTCAACTAAAAGTTGGTTCAAAGTATTTTCACGTTCATCATTACCACCCATACCCTTTCCTTTACCTCTAGATTTACCGATCGCATCAATTTCGTCAACAAAAACAATAGATGGTGCATTTTCTCTAGCAGTCTTAAATAAGTCACGAACCCGAGAAGCACCTACACCGACAAACATCTCAACAAATTCAGAACCAGAGACAGAATAGAATGGAACTCCAGCTTCACCAGCAGTTGCTTTAGCCAATAATGTCTTACCAGTACCTGGTGGACCATTCAAAATTGCACCTCTTGGTATCTTTGCACCTAATCTCTCGTATTTTTGAGGATGTTTCAAAAAGTTGACAAACTCCATAATTTCTTCTTTGGCTTCATTACAACCAGCAACATCATTAAACGTAATTTTAACATTTTCGTCGGCATTAAACTTTTTGAAAGTTTTCTTTTGACCAAACATGCCACCTCCAATGCCACCACCACTAGATAACATCTTTTTGGTAGACCAAAATATAAAACCAAAGAGCAACACTGTTGGCAATATACTCCAAAGACTTTTCCAGAGGTTTGTTGCATGAACATACATTACAGGAATTCTTTTCTCGTCTGGTATATTGTATGCATCTTGAGACTTCTTCAATTTTTCTTCAAATTTTTCCAAAGAGCCAATAGTGAAATAATATTCGACTCTTGGATCATGTACTGGTTGATTTTTGCCAAATTCGTTTAGGATAACTTGAACATAATCATTATTAACAACAATTAACCTTTCAACATAACCTTTACTTAACAATGATGTTTCAAATTCCTGGTACGTAATTTCTTTGTCAAAGTTGTCAGAGTTCAAAGTATAGATAACTAAAGCACCAGCAATAATATACAATAACAAAGTGTCTAACCTAAATTCCATTTCTAAAAATTTTGTTTTATCGTCTTTAGATTGGCGACTTCTAAACTCAAATGGTTTGTGCTTTTTGGCGTCTTTTCCACTTTCAATATCAAACTTAATACCAAAAGGTTTAGTATCTTCTTTTTCAATCTTTTTGTCATCGACCTTGTTTTCTTCCTTTTTTGGATTGAATATAGGATCCTCCTCATCATTGTACTCCATTTGCTTATGCATGTGATAGTGCATTAATGCCTGGTGAAACTTTTGAACATTTTCAACCTTTTCTCCTGGCTCACTGGCTTCGTGATCTCTAAGAATTGTGGAAATCATTTTACTAGCACTTGGTGATACCATTCCACCCATGTGGTACTTATCGAATAATTTGATAATGGCCTGGTTTTGTGACTGTGTCTGGTCTTTCCAAATATTTTTAAGCTGATTTAAGATTTCTTGTGCCTCTTCATCACTGAGTTCTCTTTGTCCATTAGAATTGTATTTCTTTTGTGGACTTCCAGAGTTGAATCTATAGGATGTGGTACTGAATTGTTTTAAACCAAGAGGTCTTCTTGGATATAGGCGCCCAGTTGTTGAAAGAAGTCTGGTATTAGCTGTAAAACTTTTCATAAAAGTCTTACATGCAAAAACCCTTCCAACTCCCCTAGGCAACAATAACATCATTAACGTGTAATACAATTTGTTATCAATGATGTCCAAGAGTTGTTAGGTGTGCCTGAAGTCAATTTTGCCCTCGACTGTGTAGAGTGTAGAAATTTCATATTGAGAAGATTACAAAACACTTTTTGTCTTTTAAGCCCCCCTACCTTAGCGCTCCGACCAAGCAAGTCAGTTTACAGAAAGTAATACTAAACTGTATGGAACAAGTTGATCTGAGGGTAAAGTAAAAGGACCAATGCTCTCTACAAAAAAAAATTAGAATAAGTATCTAAAACAAAAGAAATTAAACACTAGCAACAATGTTTGCAGCATTGTTCAAAATTTCGACCATTTTCTTACATTCTTTTCTACGTGCAATGGTGAAGTCGTTCTCTTTAACTAATGCTTCAATATTTTTGTCTGCATATAGCTTTTCAAGCAAGACCTTCTGGATGTTAGACCTGCTAAATTGGATTAATTTAAGCATGATAGCCTTTGGTATAATATCTGCAACTGTACGTTGGACAATGCCGAAATAACTTGAGATAAGTAGTTTGATAACTTCTGTTTCGACAGTTTCTTTATCACTCATACCACCAGTTGCCTTTAATACTGCAGGTGGAGCTTCCATAGCAGCCAACTTCTTTTTATTACGTGAGCCAAAAAAGCCTGAGAAAAATCCAGATTTGTCATCATCAGCAGGTACGGCATTAGCAGCAGAAGAAGAAGAAGATGCAGAATTCTTTAATGGTTTTCCAGTTTTTGGATCAACTTGAACAGTAGGGCTAGGGTGCAACTTTTCATTAACAATTGCAACAGCTTCCGTTCCTTTCAATAAATCAGGATGTGCTGTATTTATATAGCACTCTTCTGAATGAATAATATCAGTAACAAAACTATTCGTAGGAACCATGATCTCACGTAAATATTGAGTAAAAACAGCTGCAATTCGCTCCTTCAGAACAGGGAATCTAGTAAACTCTGGTTGTGCTAAGATCTGGGATAAAATTCTAACCAACTCATCAAAAACTAATGATATACACCTTAAAGCAGGTTCCTCAAATCTTTTAATTTGTTGCTTCACCAAAACTTCAAAAGCAGCAGTACCAACAAAAAGGGAAGGAGAGGAACCAGATGAATTGTACATTATAGTTCTAATATCAGCATCTTTGATTCTATCAAATGGATCAAGGGCATAAACACCATTTTTGAAAATTTCATGGAAAACAAAACTAATACGTGCACCACCGCTCAACTCATTGGATGAAATATCTTTTGTTTGTCCATCCAGCACACCATTGTAGTCATTACAAAAATCAGTTATAACATTAAGCACAACAGAAGATGGAAGCTCTGCAGCTTCTGGACCTAATGTAGCTAATTCATCTTGGTATTTCTTTAATGCAGTCTCAATTTTAGCTTTAATTTGTGGTAAAGTAGCCTTAATGTGGGTCAAAAGAATGTTGTTTAATTTCTTAGCTAAATAAGGTGTACCACAAAACTGTGCCTTAGAGGAATAAGATGGATGGTTTTCAAAAAATCTTCTTTCATCTTCCAAAGCAGCTCTAATTGTTTTATGACTTTCAATATCCTTTTGGCCCCTATTAATAACAGGAACATAACCAGCTCTCAATGGGATAACTCTTCCGGCCAAAATATCAATGACGTCTGTACCTTCATCCATTAAATCAACTTTAGTTAAAACACCGATAGTTCTCAATCCTTCAGGATCGACTTCCCTTGCTAACTTAAGTCCATCTGAATTAGCCAAATCTTGATTAGCAGCATTCACTGCCAATATAATAGCATTAGGTTTAGAAATGAATGTCATGATCATTTCTCTAATTTGTTTTTCAATGTCAACAGGTTGATCTCCAACTGGAACTTTAGTTAAACCTGGTAGATCAACCAAAGTTAAAGTCAAAACGTGTGGTGAATAAATTCTCAAATTAATTGGTAATGGTGAAATTCCAGCATTCTTACCTGCAGTTGTATCAGTTGCTTTAACAATCTCTTGACGTATTTCATCAAAATTGTAAAACTTCTTACCAGGCAAATGGAGAAATTCACCCCATTCATCTGCATTGTTTTCAGTTTTGTCCCCTTTATCATCGTGTGTTTGTAAGTTCAGTAAATCCGACGACTTTCCTTCATGTTTTGATCTCCTATTAATCAATTGTAAAATCAATGGTCTTCTAGTAACAATACCAGTTCCTCTAGGTAAGAATTCCCTACCAACAATATTTTCTAATACTGATGATTTACCTGAAGATTGAGATCCAACAACGGTAATTTGTGGTAAATCGACTGGTGAAGAAGAGCCTGCTCCAAAAGGTGCAAGAGCATCTTGAAGCTTGTTAATTGTTTGAATGAGAGACTCGTCCATTGTGTTTAACTTGATATCTAGTAAGCTCTATCAGAGAATCAGTATGCAACATCTCGATATCAGTTTTATAAACAAGGCTGAGACTTGCCACCGAATCTCATCCAGGACATTTGAAAAGCTGCGCACGTGACTGGTGTTGCTAGGTCGATCGTCTACCACGTTGTAGCTTTCATTCACTTACATGATAGTAACCTCTCATCTCAATCTCAACGTGTGTTAAACATTATTGTTGAATATAATTCTGCTAAACAGATATCGTTCACGAGATACGAAAACTCAAGTTTTGTAGCCTGGAAGTGTTTTATCTTCATCCTATCCACATAAATTTATAACTCTAAATACAAATATAAAATCAACAACACATTAAAGCACAATTATCAAGTATCAAGTACCTCCTTCAACTTCCATTCCGTACTGTCCAAAGGACATGAGTTTCTCGTCTTTATCCATGTAGATATACAATGCAAATGGAAACTGTGATTACAATTACCGACAGCTCTTGAACACTTCACACGTTTTCCTGCAGTATTATCTACTTTATCCTGACATTCAATACATGGTTCCATTAAATGATTACGGCAGATAGCGCATGTTTCGTTAGTCTGATCCCACGACCAGAAGGCAACAGCTGTCCATTTCTTGATCTCAAATCTTTTCTTCTTTTGAGGAATCACTTGTTCAGGTACAGGATTTGTTTCTTCTACTTCCATAGGTTCTGACATTTCAAAAACAAATTGTAGGTGTTGAGTTATTAACAAATAGATAAGATCAAACAAACGTTTAGGGAGGCTCTAGCTTTGAAAACTCATGCATGGCAAAGGTGCGACATGAATTTTGTGTAAGAAATCAATTTTCATGATCTGTGTACTTCAAATGACCGAACAATCCACACAAGCACGGAATCCCTAGAACATTGCACAAAAGATGGACTCTGACATTTCTGCTTTGTATCCACCGCCACCTCCATTTTACAAGTTTTTTACTTCGGAAAATATCTTGAAATTGAATGAATTGAGAGCAAAGGGAGTTACAGATGATCAAATAAGAGATATTGAAGACTTGAAATTCCTTGTATCGCCCATCCCTCCAAAGGGAGAGCAGTATAGAAGTTTTGGGGAACTATGGTGGTTTGAAGATAAACATGTTGGTTTAAAAGAGAGCGGAGTTGAACAAATATACGGGGACTCCACACCAGGGGAGGAAAACGAAGATGATGCTAAACTCTCTAACGGCACTATCAAACTTGATAAAAATTTAAATTCATCAATAGCTAAACAGAATCAGAGTTTAGAAAAAATTGAAGATGAGGATACTGAGGCTGATGAGGAAGTTTTCAGTCAATTTCGTATAAATGAACTGAAGAAGATGACCAAATCCCTTTTGTTGAACTTTTTGGAGTTAGTGGGCCTGTTAGCCAAAAACCCGTTGTTATCTGCTAAAAAAATAGATCATATTCGTACTATATTGATCAATATTCATCATCTTCTAAACTCTTATAGACTTCATCAGAGCAGGGAATCTCTCATACTAAGTATGCAAGAAAAACTAGAAGAGACAAAGGAAGAAATAACTGTTATAAATAAAACATGTGCGCAGGTACAATCACAGCTTGACTATGTCTCTAGTAAACTACAAAACGTACAGGAACTTGGGCGACAGAAAGATTTAAGCTATGATAACTCTCCGAAAAAGAATGCAACACCAATGGATCAATTGGTTCATGAAGCTATTGCGTCAATATTACAAGACAACCGAGATTAAGTTATTATTAATTTTTAAAATTTAAGTCATTATTAACCATCACTCATGGACTAGGATGTTTCTACCCTAGGATTCTATTTACAGGAATATGATTTATGACTATTTCTCCTCCGTAAAGTTAGAGATACCACCAAACTGTATACTTTCAAAATCCGCACTATTATCTGTTCCATTTAATGCTTTTTCGTAATCAATAATCATATCTTTTGTCCATCTTTCATCGACGCCAACAACTGGTAATTGCTTCACCAATCCGTTTTTGACAAATGAACGCATCAAAAAATTTCTATCCAAAGGATCATAATAACCATCTGGTGTCATCGAGGATAAAATAAATGTCCTCGATCTTGGAAGATAAGCTGCATCGTCATCCTTCTGTGCAAAATATCCATATTCATCAGCTGGGACTAAACCGTTTTCAAGTCGTGTTCGCCCCATTATCATAGCCAATGTATGTTCACTTTTGATTGCTTCAATCCCCAATACAAAAATCGTATCGAGATTTTTCAGTGTAAGTCCAGATAAGGAAGAAACATTGATTACGAACAAATCGGCATCTGTTGTCGAAGAGTTGAAAACATTCAAGTCGTACTTTGTAGAAAATTGTCTAACTTTATACTCTGTTTTTTCTGACAAAGCGTCAACAACTTGTTTAGAATTGAACTCATCAGCATGAACGACAAGTGCTTTTTTACTCTTAGAAAACCATTCTGTTAAAGATCTCTCTTTCAGTAATTTTTGCAAACCAAAACACAAAATTTCTAACTCTCCTAATTTCACAGCTAATGGTAAACTACTCCATTTTGTATTTCTATGTTTCTTATATGACAAAGGATTTCCTAGCGCACTCCTGTAAAGAGTATTAACCCATGATTTCGCTGTGCTTCCATAATCACTTCTATGCATATCAAAAAGATCTACTTGTAATTTGCCATTTGCTGAGTCACCAAAAAAATTGGGCTTCACTAAAACTGAGCTTACTGCTGCTTTACTAGCAACAAATTTATAATGAGGTATATCATCATCTTCCCCAAACTTACCAATAGTTGCAAATTTTTTCCAATCAATCCATTTAGTATATTCTTTCACTTGACTTACTAAATTCTCTGTTGTTGACTCATCTGTCAAAAGAACAACCTGTGGATGGGGATCATTGTGATTACGTCGATAATCCTGTAGTTTAAGCACGTAATCCAAAAGTTTAACCACTGGTGCCTTCTTAGAAGTTTCAAATAAAAATGTTTCATCAAGCATGGAGTTGAAATCGTCAACTCCAATAAATGATAATGCATTTATTTTAACAAAGTCCATACCTTTACTACTTAAAATGTCCAGCAATCTCTGTGGTGTTGTAATCAATATATGGGGATATTGCACATCGGTTAAGTCATCATCTTGTTGCATTTCTTCTTCGGGGGTACCCCGAAATAAAAATTGAACGACCTTTTTGTAGTTGAAATCTTTCTCTTGTGACATATTTTTAAGTATTTCATTACTTATCTGGGCATATTGATGTACAAGGTCATTTGATTTAACAATTATTAAGCTATTTATTCCTTTTCCTCTGGTGGTGGATCGGCGCATTGAAAGTGCAGACACAAGCAATGAAAAAGATTTACCACTGCCGCAAGGCCCTTTCGCAATCATGCTAGCATATGCTGTCATTAGAGCAAAATAACGTTTTTGAAACGGTGTCAACTCTTTTGACTTCCTTCCTTTTAGATATCGTAACACTGCTTTTCGTAAACTGTAGTTGGGTATCACATCTTTCCATTGCAGGTTTTTATTTAGATCTACTTTGATTCTTTCTTCAACTGTTTTTCTGTGTTTCTTATTGAAAGATTCAATAACATCCATATTTTTCTTTACATATTCTTCTAGAGAGTTTTCAAGACCTTTTTCAACCTTCTGATACGATTTACGAAATTGATTTTTCCAGTATTTCGGACCTATTGGGGGTATAACACTGTCAGGATCTGGAGTACTTTTGTTTTGAAAGGTTCCCAAACTTGATTTTTTCCTGTACGTTGAGCTTATGTCTGTAGTCGGCGTTTCGGTGATAATATCTTGCAACAGGCTTTCATCTGGTGATATTTTAGAAGAGTATCGTTGATGTCGAGTTGATGCTAAAAAAACCGTTGTCAAGAGCCTTCTTCGTTTAAATACTATCATCGATTCTTTTGCAATCAAAGAAACTTATGATTAGATTTGTGAGCTAAATTAAACTACAATCAATATCTTTTCCAAAAAAAAAAAAATTAGTAGACTAGATCGATCTTAAATTTCATGATGATTTTCAGTTTCGCTGAATGTTTGAAACTGTTCTGTTTGCTTTAACCAAATCGAACCGGGTTGCTGTATACATAATACAATAAGAATATGATGCAAATTACCAAAAGTATGCTTAGGATTACGTTGAATAAAAAGGCTGCAGGTATAATTACCCACAGAAGCATTTTTCG
The DNA here is from genome assembly GCA_030570285.1 of Pichia norvegensis. Classification (NCBI taxonomy): domain Eukaryota; kingdom Fungi; phylum Ascomycota; class Pichiomycetes; order Pichiales; family Pichiaceae; genus Pichia; species Pichia norvegensis. Next base: position 122,201 of record JAJLVM010000180.1, read on the forward strand.
TACCTTTAAGACATCTTTCTTAACTAAGGCAGAGGATGAAACGAAGAAGCACACTCACTCTCACAATGGAGTACCATGTTCTGGTCACAGTCACACGCACAACCATTCACATATGTCAGGACAAGATCATTCTCATGGTCCTGCAATAAAGGGAGAACCCGTTAAAATGGATAAGCCCATGCTTATGCTAGCTTTTACGTGCAAGCAATGTGATACTAGATCATCGCATGTTCTCTCTAAACAGGCTTATGAAGACGGTACTGTTTTAGTTCAATGTCCTGGATGCAAATCAAGACATCTTATTGCTGATCATTTGAAAATTTTTTCAGACAACAGAATCACTCTACAAGATATCATGAAGGCACAAGGTGAGTTGATTACAACGGATACGTCCGACTTGATATTTGAAGATATTCCTGAAAGCTTGAGGAAGTTAATCGGACATCATGCCAAAGATGCACCAGCCGAATTTAAACGTGAAGAAGAACCAGTGCAGCCTTTGAAACTGAAAGGAAGCAGCGAAAAATAATTACGTGGAACGGGGCAACCAGACGAGCCTACCCTGTAACAAACATCTTGTAAATAAAACGGAGTTTACGTTTTGGTGTATCTATCTATGAAAACAATTAAACATTGCTGTAGATTTATAGGATGAGATCAGCCTCTACGACGAATTCAACCACTTGTGGAAGTTATTATAATTGTGAATCTCAAAAAAGGAGCAGCTGGCTTGGATCAACCTGCTTTCTTGACGAACTTCAATTGCTTTGGTTTGCTACACATGCACTAACAATTATAAGTTTCATTGTATATTCGTTCATTTATATGGGTGCAAGAGAAACGTTTTTGTCAAGAATTCCGTGGTATCGAGTTTCAAACTATTCTTGTATAATCACATACTCGGTGGTTATTTACAAAAGATACTTATGTGAACAAAAAATTGAAAATAACATCAATGAAAGTGTCTTAATTAGCTATGTTTTGAAAACAGAAAACGTTCAGTTGATTATATGTGCTTCTTTGTGGTGTTTTACAAAAGAATCGGTTTTCAAATTGTTTCCATTCTTTACATATTCGTTCCTCAATATTGCATGCTTTTTTGTTTTTGAAATATATCCGGAAGCACCTTTTTCAGTTGCTCTAGCACCCCTCATATGTTACATTAGGGAGCCATTGTTAGTCAGTTCAGGAATCGTTGACATCATTAACATTGGCATTTTAGCGTTTGAAGCATTCCATAGCAAGTCGGTATACTCATTGTTTCTTTACACATTTGTTTGGGGTCTTAAAATTGAAAATTCAGAAGCCAGTAGAATTGCACTATACAAGTTCTTGAATCTATTTGAAATACTTTTTATCAATACATACATACCATCCCAAATACAAAACAAATGGAATGATTTAAAATATCAGTTGTCAGTCGCAAAGAAAAGCAGCTCAAACATTAATGCCAAAAAGAATTAAATAAGCTTAAAATCAATGTGATTAAATGTTCATCACCTCATTTTTAAGTTCCACTAACTTTTCGTAACTATCTGTGTATTCCCAAGATGCCTTACCCTTAGATATCAAAGCACGTATTGCACTTTTTGCCTTGAATTTCCAATCTTTGCAGATGAAATCGCCAGCGCCGTGTCTTCCTTCCAACTCACCAAAATTCTCATAAGCAGAAACAAGATCCGTGCATGCATCAACAGCTGCATTCCAAACCTTATCGCTAGTCTGCAATTCAGGATTGTTAGAAACAGCTCTGTATGCTTTCTCATAGTCTTCTAACGCCAGCCATGGTTTCTTTCGCCATAGATCAACCTTAGCAACAATTCTCCAAATTCTTGCATCATGAAGCAATACTGAAGGTATCATATTGCAGACAAAATCTATGCATGTTTTTTGAAAATATCTCTGACTGTTTTTTTCTTCATATGGTTCTGAAACTAGTATTTCTACTAACTTTTCTACTACTGGTAAATCCACGGAAGCTTCTTTCTGATCTAACTCTTTTTTTCTGTTAAGTAAAACAATTGATGAATATAAAACATCATCCCATTTGCCTAACTTTGCTGCTACAATCATATAATTCTCCCAAATTTTCCATGATTTTTTTGCAGAATCGCCAGAGTTTACTGATTTTTTCAACGCATTAAATGCTTCTGGTAGTTTGTTTAACTTGATCAACGCGGATGCAAGATTGGACCATGCATATGAGTTCGTATCATCAATGGCAATACATCTGGTAAATGCTTCTGCTGCTAACTCTAGGTTGCCAACCTCAAGGCCCATACATCCATAAAAAAACCAATTTTGAAAGTTGATAGGGTTGGCACTCAAACAATCAAACATGTGTTCAATTGCCTTAGGAAGATCCCTTTCTAAGCCAGACGATTTTGGAGGACTATAATAGTATTTGGATAAACTTCTTTTGGCATTTGCGTATTTCCCTATTTCCCAAGATTTTAACCATAAGTTAGGATCACCAGTGATATCACCTAAGATACTCCATGATCTAGCATCATTTGGATCTTTTTCTAAAGCTTTTTTAATGAGTTCAATACCGCGAGATTCGTCACCGGTTGATGCATAACATAAAGCTGCGTCTGTCCACTTTTCAAGTCTTTCATAAATTTCAAGGGCACTCTTCAAAGAACCAAGTTCCATAAGTTTTTCAGCAAGCTTTGAATCCATAGCCCATTTAGGCATTAATGGTAGTTGATAAATATACCTGAGCCTGATCGAGTTGGTTAAGGGGATTTTTGTGTCTTTAGAGTTTCGAAATTCATCATCAAAGTTTAGTTCGTCCTCAGTTTTAGGAAATAAACGTGCTGTCTTATCACTATTAACACCAAGCTCTTCAACTAAGGAATAAAGCTGAAGAACTCCGCGCTCAACAGTACGTGATCTTGCTGTTTCTAATAATGACCTATACCACAAAGCTCTAGCAAAAATCAACCAGTTAACAGAATTCACTTCAGAAAAAAGTGTTCTTTGAATAATTGCAATAAGCTCCTCATTCACTAAAGCATGTCCTGAGGGTGTATTATTTAAAATAGTTTGCATCCTTAGTAACAATTGAACATGATCTAAGTTGGCAAGATTCGGCTGATTGTTTGGATCTAATTTGCGCAAATCGTTTGGAATGTCCGTCTCTTTTATTGCAATAGGTAGCAGTTGTTTAGCAAGAGTGTTGCTAGAAGAATCAAAATCAGACATTTCAGAAAAATCTATTTTGATTCTTTTTGTATCACCAATATCTTCATTCAGTTCCTCTGTATTTTGTAATAATTCATCATCACCAATAGAGTCATATTGAGGTCTTTCAAGAAAAAGGTCATCATTTAATTTCACATCCAAAGGATTAAATGATTTTTCTACTTGTTCAGCTCTAAGAAGAAGTTCGTTAGACTTAGCCAGTACAGTTAAAGCTGCAGTAGATTTCTCTTGATATTGTGTGAATTTTGCTTTACAACCTGTCAATACTAATGAAAGACCTGATATTTTGCTGGCTTTCAAAATTGAGTCAAGAGTTTGCAACTCCAAATCTCCTGCCAAAGCCACATTGGCCACTTCAAGATGAAAAGTTATCAAAAGAGTTTGATTAACTAAAGAATTGACTTCTTCTTGATCAAGTAATGAATTCAGAGTCTCATTAGACAATAAATTTAATGAAAGGGAAGTCAAAACTGGTGAGATCTCTGCAAGCAAAGCTTGTTGTATCTGATATGCCCTTGCTCTAAACCAAGAAATGGAGCTTGTTATGTATACTGGGAGTGCGTTTTGCTCATGAAGATTAGTAGAAGATTTTTGTACTATTTCTTCAGATGTCATACTTGAAACCTTTGGGTGGAGAAGAGAAATTTCACTTTTTTGAAGTTTTTCAAATATTCTCAGTGAAAGAACAAGAAATAGCGGAGAATCTACTAAGTGGTATGGCGCATAACCATTGATATTTAGCAATCGTAAACAATCGTTTTGCAGTCTCTGTCTAAAGTCTTCTCGCTTTTCATCCAATAAATATTTCAGAAAGCCCAGCTCTAGGTCCGATGATTCAAAAGGTAGTTTTGGTCCAGAAAAATTCAAAGTGACAAACATATGTAAAAATAAGATAGCAAGTAGATACATATAAGTGCATTTTTGTTCATGCGTTTCTTGAAGAGTATTTAAGTTCTCAGCAATCTGAAAAACAAGCTGATCAACAAATTCAAAAGCGTCAAAAGCATCATCTTCTATGTAAAGTTTTGCTATGTTCAAAATATTAGAATTGGAGAAAACATAATCTGAAAAAATTGGATGTCTAAGAACCGAAAAATAATGCCCATTGATCAGAGCAGTAAAGAGGTTTTGCAGATCGGTGCAAGGTGATAAATCATGATCATCAAATAAAATATTTGTATTTTGAAGTAAAGACTTCAAATACAAGTTTTTCAAGTACATGGGATTGCAGCACGTCTATATCAAATGAAAAGTGATCTGTTGAAAATTGTCAAGCTGATGAAGCAAAAAAAAAAATAAAACTAGGTTCGTACATTACAATACATGGCTTGGTCACGTGATATATAGTTGTTTATTTTAACAGCTATAGATAAAGAAAGATCAATTGTGGCACTATTTGTATTTGAATGCCTTTAAGTATTCTATATCTTTAATCATGTATGGATACCACCAAATCACAGGCCAGATAGTACAAAAATGCCATAGAGCGTGTGCATCTAAAAGTTCAAAGATCGGCGGAAAGTCAAATAGTTCAAAAGACATACCGCACAGAACACACAAAACAAGTAAAACTGGAGTTAAAGTCCAATTATATTCAGGTCTGTAAATGCATTCAATTACACTAAGATTGGTGTTTCTCACTTTTTGAAATTGTTTGCAAGACATATAAACCCATAAAACATTCTGTATCAGCCCAATAATAACATTAGCTTCCATATTGTAGGTGTAGTCCCAATCTCTAAGTAGATAAGACACGTGAAACACGTACATAAATATGCAAACACCAGCAAGCAATCTTCTCTTAAACTCATTTTTTGATTTATATAGACCAAAGAACCTAATACACACAGCATAAAGGCCAATAAGAACAGTCATTCCGGCAAAGAAGTAATCAAGTCTTTCTCTATCCCAAGTATCTTTGAGGTGAAATATAGTTGAGAAAAACCAAGCACACATTGAGACAATTGAAACAAGTAAATAAGTGTAGTATAGATTAGCATATTCAGAATCTCCTCTTCTTTTTTCTACTTGGTAATGTTTCCATAAAAGTTTGAAACCGCCGTAGTTAGGAATAAAGTTACCAATACTAAAGATAGTACTGAATAGTTCCTGGATTCCGAAAACTCTAATAAATGGCCATTTGCCATGAAACTGGTAAATCTCTTGGCCGTTCTCTTTCCTCTCCTTGGTAACCAATCTTTGGCATTGATAGTCACAATTAGATTCACAATTCCAGCCCAATACTGTTAAATGTAACGGAATTGGAGTCTTATCAAACGTATTTAGCAATTCTGTGTTTGCTTTGAGTTCTGCGTGTTTTCTAACAGTGATATCAGGGTATTTCGTGTGTTGATTGCAAGTTAATATTTCACAATATTTTACACAGCTTTGAAATTCTGGTAAGTCATCGCCCAACGATGCATATACATTATTAAATTGAGATGATAAAACAACAATTGAAGGTAATAAACTATGTAATCGCATCAGTTCTGTTGAGAAAAGCAGCTTATTTTATACTAAGTGTGGTTTGAGAGTCTAGAAAATTTCACAATGTTGTCGATGTACATTTTTTTATCACTCAGTCTTCCTATCTTATACACGGTATACAAAGATGTCCAGACATCAGCTAGACTTAGTAGTTTGTTTGCGCCTTCCTGGAAGGAATATTGGGAAACTTTGTCCAAAGTGTGATGGAAGATGCCCTACATGCGATTCTAACGTCAATTCAAAACGTTTGGTTCATATATGCGATGAATGTTCCTTTGGTTCTTTAGCAGAAGCTTGCATTATTTGTGGAAATAATGCTAAACCAGGTGAGACGATGCATGAAGCATATTTCTGTACACAATGTTGTCTACTTGAACGAGACAGGGACGGATGTCCACGAATAACTAATCTAGGTACTACCCGATCGGATAATTTCTATCAACAGAAAAAAAACTAACTTTTATTCGATATAAATAGATAGAGATGATAGTATAATATTTATAGGGCGAAAATCATCAGTGGGAATCAAAAACTTAAATGTCATTGCCATCAATAACATTAATCCTTCGGGCAAAGTAGTCACTAATCAGTGTAATCGCCTGCGACTTACACTTTTCATACCACATCCACTCAAGTTTAACTGCGATAATCTTGATGGTGTATAATAGCTCTTCCTTTGTCTTTCTTTGAAGGGGCATAGTCATTTTCAAATTTTGAATTGCATATAAATGCTGTAACAAATCATTATGAGGGTATGCAGGGAGCATTTCTTCCTGGCTAGATTCATCCAAAATCTTCTGATATCTATTGTAGCTCAGTAAATCATTTATTTGAGACTCTTTCTTAAATTCTGTATCACATACTTCAGACGATTCAACACCAAAATCACTGTAAGAGTCTGGATTCACTTTTGTGGTTTTACCTGATTGAACGTATTCAGTGTTACTACGTTTTCGTGGACTTTTATTTTCATCAGTAATTGTTATTGCGTTAGAGTGGCTGAAATGGGTTCTGCTTTTCAAATTGACCTCATAAAACTTTGAATGATTTATTTCAATATTATTGTGTTCAACCACTTTGGTATAATCAAGTGGTTTGTGTTTGACATCAGCTAATCTAAATGCGTTAACTGCATTAATACTGTGTATCCAGCTAGAAAGTTCCTTTTCTGATGCTACCATGCACAGGTTTTTAGACTTTTTATCATATATAAAAAATGTATGATTCAATTCATTTTTCCCTGAAACAGCACGTGAAAACTTTCGATTTCCTGCTTTAAACCTTTCTCTTGGTTCGGAAAAATTTTTTATATTAAGTTCAGCCGATATGTTCACTTTAGAAACATTTGAACCATAAGGTTGGTTTACAATTTTATCGTATTCCAAGTTTTGAAATTTTCTTGTCGCAAATAAATCAGCACCTAAACATAAACAAGGGCTTAAGGGCTTGGTATTTTCAACTTTTTCTGACTTGAAATATGAAAAAGGCGTAAAAGTACTAGCTTCTATTGGTGGTGAGCGTGTTTCTAATAAACTTTTATTCCGAAACTCTTTGTAAACTCCCGTTTTCGGAGATGTTGGCTCAATTACCACTGTAGTTCTTGCTTTTTTTGTTGTTGACTTCATTGATCTCATTCTGAAGGAGGAAACATCATCAAACAGAAATAGACCCAAAGGTGTTAAAATTGCAAAGTAAGGTTTCCATTTAAGATTTTTCTGATTGCTCAAAATTTTTGGATCGGTTGTTAGCAAATCAGTTGTTTTAGGTAGTGGAGCTGGGACAGTAGTCAGCGTATTGCTCTGTGTAGAGTTTGGTACAGTTTCTTGAATATGAATAATACCGACCTTTACAGCTCTGGTCAAATAATACTCTTTGCCCATCGTATCATTCAACGGGATTGCCTCAGTATTTTGATTCAGTAAAAATGAGGCTTTTGCTTTTTCAATTTTGAATGTATATTCTGAGACATCATCGGTCATGTTTCTCCAAAGATTATTCAAAAGATCGCTGTCAAGTTTTGCCGCTAAATTTGCTTTATAATAATCAAGCTCGGTATCAATCATCAACATGTTTGGTGTCTTACTTTTCAACTGAAGCTCATTGTTCAATGACAAGAATGGGTTATCATATGAAATGGATATATCATTTCTGCCATATAGCAACCTCAATGAGTCTAGTTCCACAATATTATTTTTCACTAAGAACTCATATGGATCACATACGCTCAAGCTGGACCAAAGAAAAGAGCTACTTTTTTTCCTTATCGGTGTATGTGAAGATTGAGAAGCTGACCTAGAAATAGTAGAAGATGTTGTGGTTGCATTTGAAGGTGGTCTGGAACCATCCTGATATCCCCCATTTGAAAAATTTGCTTGTGGGTATGGCAGTGGTTTTTTATCTTTCAAACAACGCAAAGCAACATCACATTGCTCAAGAGATATCTTTATAAGTGGACAGTGAGTTATGTTATCGTAAAAGTACCCTAATACTTCTTTTAAAAACAGGTTTTTGTTTCCGCTAAATTTATTAGCACGCTCCAGCTGGATAGCATTGTCCACGTTTTCAACAAATTCGTATCTAGACATTTTCCTTTTATTATTAGGATTAAATTTATCTGTATGAACCATAGTTATCGAGTAAGTAAGGATATATACAACATCCAGGTCAAATCCAATATGTGAATTACACTCATTATACCTTTTGGCAAAAGCGTAAATGACACGATCAATCTGTTGGGTTTCTTTTGGCAAATAATTGATCATTAAAAACTTTCTCATGGCAAAATCAAGCGGTTCGTCAGTAAAATCATAAAACTGGGTCATATAAGTTGAAAGAGCTGATTGTAACGTGTCATTGTTATTAGTTGTTAGGGCCTCGCACAGATAAACTATTGGATATGATTCTATCAAATGTTCAAGAATTTCACCTGAAGATAGATTGCTTAGGTTTTCAAGTGCGTTAAAATTAAAGGACAATTCTGGTGGTTGGTTTGCCATTGCACGCAACGAAACTGTCGAAGTTGACTTATTGATTTTGACAAGATTTGCAATTGAACCTAAAACTCCTGTGACTTCATTCTCGCTTTTCTCTATGTTATCAATTGTTTTGGATCTTTGTCGTACTCCCTTGTCTGATGATGATACTGTACTTGGCGTAGGTCGGGAATCAACGTTCATAATAGACTTGTTATCACCAGTTTCACCAAGCACAAAAGAAATCACTTGTCTCCTATCAGAGTCCGTAAAGGATAATGTTCTTCTTAGTGAATGAGAATCGTCTGTAAGCGTTTCATCAAAATCAATTTCGACATCACTGCCATCGGATGGATTCTCTGCAGAATTAGAGTCAGAAAATAGTGTAAACGTTTTTTTGATAGCACTAATTGATTTTCCTATTGTACCTTTTTCTGTTACAGAAGATGAGCTCTTATTAGAATGCCGATCTGAGCTTGATGTTGTCATAGCAGATGTGTCTGAATGTACAGTTATAGAGGTTGTTCTGTTGTGAGAGTCTGAGTAGTTAATAGCTGATGTATGTTTTAAAGAATTCAATTGATCATTTTTAGAATCTTTAGTTTTGAAATTGTTGGAAGACAAGCGTTTTGGAATCAAAGATATCCGTCTATTCATTTTTGATGAATTGCTTTTCACGCCTATAGTATCAGAGGTTTTATCTTGTGCAGAAGCTTCTCTCTGCAATAAAATTATTGACTTCCTTTTCATGCTGGGTATCCATTTAGAACGATACTTAGTGTTCTCAACTTGTTTTGGCGTGCTATGATATATCTTTTGATCTTCGCCGGATAAATTGTTGAGATCGCAAGCAACAATTCTTTCTTCTATAATGGTTGAATCGTTTTCTACTTCCTTCATTAAATTTACCCAAAATATAACAGATAACGTCTCTTAATTGATATCCTAAGAAGTGAACTCCAGCGTTGATACTATAGGTCTTTTTGAAGCAGGAATAATCTAATTAGCGTGCCTTTGGGTCTAATTTTGAGATTCGTAAATCTCACGGTTCTGGCATATTTTAAACGACCATACAAAAATTCATGCTATAGTGTTTTGAGTATGTAGAACATGAAAATTACCACCTCATTGAAACATTAGCTCAATCGACATACACAATGGTACATTCTCGCAATAACTTGATTGATGATGTTTCTGCCAATCCACAACAGAGGTCGGTTGATGATGCTTCAATTCATTTGTCACCTTCTGAGGAGCATTATATGAAGAAGTTATTCATCAAGAATGAGATCATTACGGAGCTCAATTCGTTATCGCCGGAATACGGTGATATATCTGGTTTGAGGAGGTTTGGTCCTCCATTTCTACCTACCGATCCTAAAACCATTGAAAATAATCTGGATGCAAATACCATTGATCAAATTTATGAAATGAGTCAGCTTAGTATTGATGCGTTTAGAAAACAGTTTCCGATGCTAAGGTTTGTTTTTGAAAATTATATAGTTACTTTTCCCTTTATTCAGATACATTTGAAACAACTAGGTAAAACTCCACGGGATCAAATGTCGTTTTGGTTAAAAATTCAAACATTATTTGAGTTGTTTAAAAGCAAAAGAATTAGTAATAGTAACGATCGTGGAACTACTAGTAAGAGAAACCTGATGCTTTATAAAATTAGGGGACTTTTACTTACATTTTTTAATTCATCCATTTATGCCAGGCAGGATTCAGAGTATTTTGAATATGACAAACAGAGAAGAGGGGCCTATAAAAAATTAGGTAAGTTTATTGATAATAAAGAATCAAATAAAGTTTTACAACTTGACATTCCCGAAGATAAACTTAATTATGTTGAGCTTAAACTAAACAATGATGAGCTAATTAACTACTTGAATGATGTCGAGACATCAGAATACGTCAATGGCTGGTACATTAATGTAATTGGTGTTACTTCGGATAAAGAAACAAAATCTTCGTTTTGGGGTTCTAAAGATTCGAAATTTTATTCTTTTATTATTCAAGTAAAGAGAGAAGGGGATAAAAATAGTTGGTATGTTAAAAAGAGATTTTCAGAATTTGCAAAGTTTCACAAAGAGCTAAAACAGATGCATCCCGGAATCAAGGTCCCTGAATTACCGTCGAAGGACAAACATTCTGTTGATTTTAATCCAGAAGACCAAAAAATCAAGGAGAACATTCAAAAGTTTGAAGAAGCTGAAATTTCCGATTTGAGCGGTATGGACAAAGATAGCGTTGATGAGCTATTTTCCACGCCTCCCGTTATTGATATTAACTCCGAACCGATGTCACCGTCAAGCAGTTCTAGTAAAAGCTTTCTGAAATCACCAAAAATGTTTATGAAGTCCACTTTAAAGAAGGATAAACCTACATTTTTGAGTCCTTTAATGAACAGCAACAGTCATAAAAGAACTTCATCACAACACTCGATTGAATCTTCTTCATCAGTGGAATCTCTGGAGTCAGAAGATACTTATTATTCATTGCATTCAAGTAACAGTGATAAATCATCACATAAATTTGCACGAGAGGTGTTGAGGCAGTCATTACGTGCGTTTTTAAAATTTGTTATAAACAACAAAGTATTATCAGATTCTCTTGAATTCAAGAAATTTATTACATCATCTAAGGTTGAGTATTCTGATTTGGATTTCAATGATATACAAGGCAGGTTGAATTTAGATAATATGAGGCTTGTTCAGCACTACAAGTTTCAAAAAGCGCTAGTTGGTATTGTCAAAGTACTAGAAAAAGACGTTGAACAGTTAAAAGCTAAAATCTATGAATCTGGATTTAGTTACGTTTTTGACCGTATCAAGGAATATAAAACATTGCATGAGCTTTGTGGGTATTCTCCAGGAAATAATTTAAATTGGCTTTATTCAAACGAAAGTTTTGATGAAGTCAGTGATAAATCACCATTGAGGGGTTTGGTAAGGATCATTATGCTTGAAATTGCTAGTACACAATATGAGCTCCTCATTGGTAGCGATTCTTCGATGGCTACATTGAAAACTATTAAGAAATTACATTATATGTTTCCATATAAGATTGTAGCTGGTGTTTTGAGATTTACTAATCCATTAATGATGGTAAAAAGAATGGTAGATGTTTTTACTTATCAGATGCCCACTGTCAGTGGTAGTATTAATGGAATGATGCAAGGGTTAGGTATGTCTGGTTGGAAGAAAGATGAGAAATCATCCAAGAACAAGTCATTGCTTCAAATGTTGTTTTCAGGGGTATTAGGCGATGACCTTCGAAAAATTGAAAAAGAAAAGGCAGATGTTGTTGGCAAGTTGATGAGAATAAAAGAAGGACGGCCAATAATGCTGTATATTGAAAAATATTTTCAAATGAAGGATGATGATGTTACAAAAATAAAAGAGTTGGCAGAGAGAGAGAACATCGAACTATTTATTGCAATTTTAACATACTTTAATCTGAACAAAATTATCCTTGAGAATTTGAAAAAGGAACATAGAATCTTTGAGAATAAAGAAGTACTTGGTGAAGAGAGTATTTACTTGCTTTCGAAAAGGTACTTTCATTTAGAATTGAGAAAATATGATAAGGAAATGATGATTGAACTATGGAATGAGCCAGAGTTAATGAATGTAATTAAAGAAGTTATTTCATTGTTTTTGTCGCCATTGATTGAACTGTTTAAAAAGGCTGATATTTACAGATACGTTCCAATTTTTGCTAAATACATGTCTGAATTGCTTACAATATGTGAAAAATATAGTAATGATTATGGGGAGTATGGAAGAAGCGATATTGTTTCTGAATTAGTTGGATTAGAGGAGAAGTATTCTGAATATGTTTATAAATTCATCAGAGATATTTATTTGAATGACATTGACGATGAAAATAGCAACCTTTTTGAAGGTTTAATTGAATGGCTAAATAATGTTGTTCGTTTTCTGTCATTTGTGAAACGAGATAGACCCGATGAAAAAATTGACATGTGTGACGTGTTACGTTCTGTGCCAGACAAGGAACGTGACGAGATCATGATCCTTGTTAAAGAATTGATAGAAGCTGGTGAGAAAAAGAAGCAATTAATGGACAAAATGGAAAATGAAGAATCGTCCAACAACACTGGAGAATTACACGATTGGACTAAGATAGAAAGAGATCGAGTTGTTGATCAGTCGTGGGACCAGTTGAACAACCGGGTATGGAATATAGGTACCTCGTTGATGCCCTCTGATTCTGACAATAACCTTATGGACAACACCTCTATTATCAGTGTAGAGTCTATCCCGGCAATAAGCAACGGCCGTAATGCTACCCCGCGCTTATCACCGAGCGCGGTTACAACGTTCCGCGCTAAACTCCGGGAACTGTTTGCAGCTTTTGCGGAAACCGTTGCGCTTCAGTAGCCGCGACTATCGACTGTCCAGATCCCGCTCGCTTCACCGACGCTGCTTTTCGTTTCTCCGCTGGCCACTCAACGTCCGGCAAATTGGAACTTCTATCCGCGGTCGACGTTTTCCTTTCCCAAGAAGAGAAAACTTGCATTGCGTCCTTATACCGATTTCTCGATGCTACTCAAACATTACAAAAGATAAGAAAGATAAGGCTGTTGCTTGTTATCCGGTTCCTTTCATCTATACTATTCCTTATCTACTGTATATAAGGCTTCTATACCCCACGTATAACAAAATATTCCTCTTCAACGTAATAGTAACTTAATTTCATACGGCAAAAAAATTTTAGCCATCTCAGCGGACGTAATTACTGAAAATATTCCGTGAAAGTAGAGAGGGAAAAAAAAACTCGTGAAAAATTGAATTATCGTCCAATATCAGTTTCTTCTTTTATTATATTATTCCGTTGATCTTAAACAAACATTAAACATCATCACCTGTTCTTTTCTTATACAACTGATACATGCTAGAAATTAGTGAAGAACACGACTTTCTTGTCTCTAGGGACAGTTTGATGAACAAAGTTTCCAACTATGTGGAAAATGATAAGTTCTTAAACAAAAATCATCCCGATTATGTTCCAGGTACATACAACATTTATCTTGAAAAGGCATCTGGTGGACATTCAACAGGTTTGAAAGTTTCTGCTAATGGTATTATTTTGCATCCACAACCTACTGATTCACCAAATGATCCATTAAATTGGCCTGTTTCTACAAAAGTCTACCAATTTGCTTTATTGATTTTTATTACTGCCTTTACAGCTGCAACTTCAAATGATGCTGGTGCAACACAGGACGATTTAAATGAAAGATACGGTATCTCTTATGATGCCATGAATACTGGTGCGGGTGTTCTTTTTGCTTCTATTGGTCTTTGTACTTATATTTTAGGTCCAACATCTTCACTTTACGGTAGAAAATTAACCTATGTTACATGTATTACCTTGGGTTTAATTGGTGCAGCTTGGTTTGGTTCTTCAAAGGATACTTCTGATACAATCTGGTCTCAACTTTTCGTTGGTGCTAGTGAAGGTTGTGCTGAAGCATGTCTTCAATTATCAATTTCTGATATGTTTTATGCTCATCAGCTTGGTTGGGCTTTAACACTGTATATTATGGCTACATCTATTGGTACCTATTTAGGTCCTTTGATTGCAGGTTTGATCACTCAATATACTACATTCAGATGGGTTGGTTGGATTGCAGTTATTATTTCTGGTGGTTTGTTAGCCCTTTTATTATTAACTCAATACGAAACCTATTTTGATAGATCCAGATATGTTCCTTCCCAAATTCACTCCGCAGATTTACAAAAAATCCCACATCATGGTGAAGCTGAAATATCAGAAAATGACATTTTAAATGATAACGAACAATCTTCAGTTTCTGATGAAAAGAAAGAAGTTCAAACTGATTCAACTTCTCACGTTTCCAAAGATGGCTCTATTGATTCCTTCTACATTTTTGATAATGGTTCTAACGAGAAAAGAATCTCTTATTGGAAAAAAATTGCTCTCATCACACCTTCTACTAATTTGAAAGGTTGGGGTTTCAAACAATACTTTGAACGTTTGTTTCTCATGTTACGTGTTTTTTGGTTCCCTCCAGTTGTGTTATCTGGATTACTTTGGGGTTTACAAGATGCTTTCCTTACTTTTTACCTAACCACTGAAGATGATCAATATTATGACCCACCTTATAACAAGACTGATACAGGTGTTGCATTGATGAATATTCCTACTTTAATTGGAGCTGTTATTGGCTGTATTTATGCTGGTATTCTTTCTGATAAGTTTGTTGCCTTTCTGGCAAAGAGAAGAGGTGGTATTTCTGAAGCTGAAGATTATTTATACTTCCTTGTTGCAGTCTTTATTATTTGCCCTATCGGTTTAATGATTTTTGCTGCTGGTACCGATCAAGTCTGGAGTTGGGGAATCACTTATACATTCGGTTTAGGTTTCCTCGGTTTTTCATTTGGTTGTTCTGGTGACATTGCTATGTCTTATTTAATGGCAGCTTATCCAGAGATGGTTATTGAAGGTATGATTGGTGTTGCTATCATTAATAATTTTATTGGTTGTATCTTTACCTTTGCTTGCAGTCCATGGCTTGATGCAATGGGTAACACAAAAACCTATGCAATTTTAGCAGCTATTCAAGTCGTTGTTACATTAGCTGCTGTGCCGTTCATTATTTGGGGTAAGACTATGAGAGTATGGACAAAGCCTTATTACTTATCCTTTGTCGAAACAAGAGATGGTGTCGAGAGAAAACAAGTTCATAACAACACTCATTTGGGATGACACCGAAAATGATTTCTACTCATTTAAGATTTATCTATCATTTTTATTTCTCCGCTTATTTATAATTAATAAATAATAATTAATTATCACATGTTATATATTAATGGGTTTTGATTATTAAAAGGACCCGCTAAAATCTAACGAACAACCAATAACCCGTTCCCTGTTAAGTGATAGTTTGCTCAAGCGGAAACCCGTTCCCTTGAAATAATCAGATATTTCCCGATTTGTAGCTTATCTTTTTAAGCGCATATTCCCGATTGGGTATCTTAACCCGCCACAGTTGAAGAATTATGAGGGCCATAAGTAACCACAGTTTGCTACAACATTGCATGCAATCAATAATTGGTTAATTTTCACAGTTGATGATTTGGTAGTTTTTCTTATAAAAATAATTCACATCTGATAATTATGGCTACTGTTACTTTGGACTTGCCATCTGGTAAGGTGGAACAGCCAACTGGTTTATTTATTAACAATGAGTTTGTTCAGCCACAAACTCCAAGAACTTTAACTACTTTCAATCCATCTACTGGTGAAGCAATTGCAGAAGTTCATTGTGCATCGACTCAAGATGTAGATTTAGCTGTTACAGCAGCTAGAACGGCAATGAGGAAATGGAAGAATGAACCACCTGCGACCAGAGTTAAGTTGCTGATCAAGCTAGCACAACTTGTTGATGAACACAAGGTTGCCATTGCAGAAATTGAAGCATTGGATGCAGGTAAACCTTTACATCATAATGCAATATATGATGTTGAAGGTGTTGCTGACTACTTGAGATATTGTGCAGGTTTAGCTGATAAACTTAACGGTACTCAAATCCCGCTTTCTTCAACTCAAATGGCTATCACAAAGCGTGTTCCATTAGTTGTTGGTTGTATTGTTCCATGGAATTATCCAATTTCTATGGCGTCGTGGAAATTCTGTCCAGCGTTAGCTGCAGGTTGTACCATTGTAATGAAATCGAGTGAAATTACACCACTTTCATTGCTTTATTTTGCACAATTAGTTAAACAGGCTGGTTTCCCTGATGGTGTTTTTAATGTATTGTCAGGTTACGGTGCAGATGTTGGATCTGCACTTTCAAAACATCCAGGTTTAGATAAAGTTGCTTTCACAGGTTCCACTTTGACTGGTCAAAAAGTTATGGTTGATGCGGCACAATCTAACATTAAGAGTGTTTCACTTGAATGTGGTGGTAAATCACCATTACTTGTGTTTGCAGATGCAGATTTAGAACAAGCTGCAAAATGGGCCAGTTTTGGTATCTTCTATAACAGTGGTCAAAACTGTACAGCAAATTCACGTATCTTAGTTGATGAGAAAGCATATGACGAATTTATTGCACTCTTTTTAGAAGAAATCAAGAGTTGGAAAATGGGTGACGTTTTCAATGAAAACGTTAATCTTGGACCTGTTGTTTCAAAGCAACAATACGACAGGGTTACAAACTACATTAAAATCGGTGTGGAAGAAGGTGCAACAATTAATCAGCCAACTAAAGAATTAACTCCAAGTTCGGGTTACTATATTCCACCTACTGTGTTCACTGATGTCAAAGAAGACATGAGAATTGTCAAAGAAGAAATTTTCGGTCCAGTAGTGACTATTTCTAAATTTTCAACTGAATCAGAGGCCATTGAAAAGGCTAACGATACAATTTACGGTCTTGCAGCTATGATTTTCTCTGAGAACTTTACTCGTGTTAACAGAGTTGCAGATCAGTTAGATGCAGGTAGTATTTACATCAACAGTTCCAATAATGAAAGTACAGCTGTTCCATTTGGTGGTTTTAAAATGAGTGGTATTGGTAGGGAGCTTGGTTTTGAAGCTTTCAATTTGTATACACAAACTAAGAGTATCTATTGTAACTACGGTACCAAGTTGTAATTGAAATGTATAACATACTACATAAGATAGAATCAGATTTTTCACGTGACCTTTACAAAGCACAGCCTCAAAACAAGAGTCTATTGGATTTGGGATTAATCAAATCACTTTGTACGGTATGAATACCCGTAGTGCTTTAAACGCTAAGAGGACGTACAACTATGTTTTTTTCATCTAAATCAAATGAAGTTGAACCACCATCTCGTTCTAAACGTGAAGTGTGTTGGTTAGCGCGTGATAAGTACTTTGCATGTCTTGATAAGCACAATATTGAAAACCCTTTGGATCCAGCAAAGGCAAAATTATCAGATAAATACTGTGGCTCTGAGGATAAAGAATTTAAAAAAGATTGTATTGCTAGTTGGGTAAAATATTTTAAAGAAAAGAGACCATTTGATATTAAAAAGGAAAGGATGTTGCAAGAAGCTAAGGAAAATGGATCAGAAATTGTTCAAATGGATGGATACCGTAAATAATGTAGTGTCCAATGTTTAGGCTTGTATATAATATATAATATAAAATTGAAAATTAACTATTATTTTTAATTGTACTTCAAATCTTATCTATAAAACGTTCAATTATTTAATTAATTAGTCTTTCTTCAGAGTTCTCTGCTTCTCGGCGTTTTCAACAACCTTTTCATCAACAAATAAACCTTTACTTTTTCTGACTTCATTCATTACACTTTTAATCCATAACTCTTTATCTGCCTTTTCACCTAAATCTTCAAGCTCTTCCTCAGTAGTAGGGACCCAGAAAGGATCTTCCAGAACAGTTTCATAACCACTGAAAACTAGTTGAGGAATAGCACCACCTGAAGTCTTCTTTCTAATTTCTTCACTAAATCCAAAAGAATTTAATACTGGAAGTTTAGCCTCAACTGTAAAAAATGGTGTACCCTCTTTCATTTCTTCAGTTAAAATTTGACCACGACGTTTTTGAATAACTGTATAAACTTTACCCAACAATTCTGCACTTGTCTGAATATCAACTGTATACATTGCCAATTTTATTCTAGGAGATGCTTTTAAAACAGCATCATTTATTGCATCCCTAATTTTAGTGATAGTACAATCATGGTATTCACAATCTTCAATTGAAGTAATTTCAACTTTAACACCTTCTAATGGTTCATTGATTAAAGGTCCTTCCTTCACAGCAAGATTGAAAGCACCTCTAAAAACTCCATCAACAGAACATTGGTAACAGATCTTGACAAAATATCATTATACTTTGACTTGACTAAAACTGATCCTTCATCAGAAATCAAGTCTTCATCAAGAGGAGAAACTTTAAATTTAACCAATTTATCATCAACAACAACACTATTTTCAATTGTTTCTAAGATGGTTTCTCTATATGGAACAATAGGTTTACCAACAGTGATATCAATTTTCGCAAAACGTTGCTCTAAATCTCTCACGCAACGTTCCAAATGTAACTCACCTGCAGTTTCAAGGACAACTTCACCTTCCTCACTCAAAAAGCCACGAACACATGGATCTGCTAGATTCAATTGTTTAATACCATTAATCAATCTTTCCATATGTTGCAACTTTGTAGGTTCTAAAGTAACCCTAACAATTGGTGGTAAATCAGTAATTGCCTTTGATTGAGCAAAGTTGACAGCTGTATTTTTCTCTGCAATTTCAGTTGATACAATAGTACCAGATTTTAAGATTATATTACTGAAGTCTGAAGATACTATACCAACAATAGAACCTGCAGGTGCCTTTGAAATTGGGGTCATATCTCTACCCATTAAAACGTAAAGTTTCTCAACGGTAATCTGGTGAATATGCTGAGAATTCTCCTCGCTATCATAAGGTTTTGATGTATCGTACAATGGAGAAAGTACAGTGACTATGTCGTTTAATTTGATGGTGCCACTGTAAACTCTAGTAAATGCAATAAGAACTTCCGATTGAATATCTTCCAATTGCTCGTTGTCATCATCTTCTTCCTCCAATTCAAACTCAAACTCATATTCATCTTTAACGTGAGAAGGATTATCAACTTCACTATCACTTTCATTCTTTGCGAGTTCAAGTTTAGCAGCCATTTCAGCTAGTTTAGCTGCTTTTTCTCTAGCAATTCTACCACGTTCATAAATTTGATCTTGTGTTAATGCAGTTGGTTGATTTTCAGGTAATTCAGAAGCTGGAATAGAAAGCATTTTTGAAATGTAAGCACAAATTAAACCTGATTTATTACATTCAAGCATATCTTTCCTTAGTTGAGGATCTGCAAGCTCTGAATTTGGAATTGAGGCAAGCAAAGGTTCAATTTTTTTGGATTGTGCAACAACTGGTGAAGGTAGTTTATCTACAATACATGAAAGAATAGAACTTGATAAAGGTAAAAATTGGGACATTATTGCTTGTGTGAGTGATTTAGTATCTTTAGAATTTAATTCCTTTGCGGGTAGTTTTATATTGAGTGAGTCTGTAATTTTCACTATGGCTTCATGATCTCTGTCATTAACTGAGTTGTAAATTTTCCAAATAGATTCTAGTATAAATGAAGAGAAAAGAGGTCTAGCTTTAGATTTAGAACGATTGATTTCAACCACTCTTTTGTTTTTCATATCTAAAGTATAATCACCCCAAAGTTTACCTTCGAATTCCTTCCTTTCAAAGCCTGTCTTTTTCGACAATATAGCAGCAAATTGATTTAGATTAAACCCCCATCCATCGTAAGCTGATGTGAAAATGACATTATTTAAATTTGGATCAAAATAAATATCAGCATCAGAGCTTTCAATCCATGTATTTTCATCACCATTCCAAGTCGAATGATTTGCAATCACTTCACCTTGATAAAAGGAAGCCATTATATTATTTGTTTGATCTACCAATCTTTGTAAATGATCAAAGGCATCGTCAGGGGTTAATTGCAGTTCTAAAATAAGTCTATCTATTTTATTTAGTACCAAAACAGGTTTTAAATTATCGATCCAAGCTTGTCGAAGAACAGTAATAGTCTGAGAACATACACCTTCAACAACATCCACAACAACCAATGCACCATCTGAAAGTCTTGATACTGTTGACACTTCAGAAGAAAAATCAATATGACCTGGTGAATCAATCATGTTAATTAGATAAGTTGAGATTTCTTTCTTTTGATTAATTGTTTTAAAGGAAAGTGCAATGGCGGATGACTCCATAGTGATACCTCTTGTCTGTTCATCTTCTCTAGAATCTAGGTATCTAACTTTACCAGCCATTTTCTTTGAAATAATTCCATTTGAAGCAATAAGTGAATCTGAAAGAGTAGTTTTACCATGATCAACGTGAGCAAGAACACATATATTTCTCACGTTATCTGTATTATCCAACAGAGCATCCGTCATGATGATACCACCGATATATCTCCACACTAGTTGTCACTCTCGTCACTCTCGTCGTCACCTTCACCCTCAGAGTTGCCCGCGCGGCCTTTCAAACGCTCCCTCTCCCTCTCTCTCTCCTTCTCCTTCTCCTTCTCCCGCTCCTGGCGCAAAAAGCGGGCGCTCGAAAGCGAAAAAATTCTTTCCCGGTTCGCGCTGTCAGCAAACGCTCCCGCACCAGCCACGTCCACTGAGCCTCCTCCATTATTGCCACTGTTGCCACTCCCACTGCCACTGTTGGCACCAGCCCCCTGATTGGCAAACCCGCGTACCACTCCGGCCGTCGCTGAGAGGTAAACAGTCTCGTTCACGTAGATCTTGTCTTCAAGCGCACAGATCTCGTCCTGTAGTGTGGCCTGTTGCTGTAGAAGAGTGCGTAGTTTCTTTGTCTGCTTAGCTAGCGTGTCCATGCTTTGGCCAATGAGAGAAAACTGTGTCTGTTTCTACAACGTTTGTTCCATGTACTAAGAAGATTTGTGGATTTGCTGGTGAGTTATTGAGTTTCAGCAAACTCGCGCTTTTTTGCAAGATTTTCTCATTTATCCTATTTTTTTCCCTCGTTTTTCAGAGTGCTTGACCATGTTTGTAACAGTTTTGATTACTGAATAAATAACATCTATTCAAATAACACACGCAACGCTAATCGAAAAATGACACATAAAGCTGCAGTCGTTGTTGATTGTAATTCTACAGGAATTAACGCTGCTCTTTCTCACAGAACTTCTCCTCAAATTTCAGTAGATCCTGTTTACGCGTCCGGTTATAGATTCGATCCAATACTACCAAACTCGGACAATGACGAAATTTACACGCTATTCAATCACGGATTGTTATATGATCCTAATTCAATCTCTCCTCTTCTAAAACATATTTATAAAGGATTGAATATTACTGAAAATGTTAAAGATTTGCCTTTAGCTTTTTCTCAGAATGCATGGTTTGATAAGAAACAACTCCATTCAATTACTCAAGTAGTCTATGAAGAATTAGAAATTCCAATCTTTTCTATTCATCAAAGACAAATAAGTACAGCTTATGCAATGTCAAAGCCAAACTCTTGTATTGTTGTCGATATTGAAAATGATTATATCTCTGTCACTCCAATATCTAACGGTAAAGTTATGCGTAAGGCAATAACAACGTCACCTTATGGTGGTAATTACATCAATTTATTTATTCAAGACTTTTTCAATAAAAATAATATCCCTGAAGATGATCTACTACCATATGATTATCAAAATAAATCACTCACAACAAGTTTTAAACAATATGCTATCCAACAAACTTTTACGGACTTTAAAACTGCAATAGTAGATATTTCAGCAAACTCAATGGATGCAAAACTTTTCAAAACTGCTCTGAATAAACATTCAGTTTCTGTTTCAAGAATGGAAATGTACAACAATTTTGTTCAACCAATCTTTACACCATACAACTCGTATGCTGGTATAATCAATCCAAATCCACCATCTTCTATACCTTCAGATGCTGAAGGTTTAGGTCAACTTATTTTTAAATCTTTAAAATCAATTGGAGGTCAATCAAATTTATACGCAGATTTACTCAATAATATCGTTATTCAAGGTTCAATGTCTTTTATACCTGGTTTAGAAGATGCAATTTTGAATGATTTAAGACTTTACATAAATGATTATCAATTATCCAGTTATTTAAATCAAGATGATATGGATAGAGATATTGAAACTTGGATAGGTACTTCAATTTTATCTCAATTCGAAGATTTATACGTCACCAAAGAAGATTATGAAGAACATGGTATTGATAGAGTCTATTCTAGATTTGTATAATCACTGTATACTATTTATTTGCCTTAGCGTTGAGAAGCTTCATTAGCAGAATCTGACGAACTGAGTCATGGATTTTTTTTTTTTTGTTCAGCGTTGGTTGATCTTTCAAATTTCGCAAATCTGATATATTCTCAGCTACCATATTTAGTTTTCTCTGCTAATGCAAAGAGCTGTAAAGCAAATAACTAGATTAATCCGTCGAATGTCAACTGAAGCTCCTGTTACTCCCTCACTTAGCTCACCAGCTGCAACAGATGCAGCAGCAGCGGCAACTACTACAGCTAAAAAACAAAAAGATTCCAAAAAGGCTGCTCAAACTTTCACTTTGAAAACTCCAAAGGGTACCAAGGATTGGGCAGATAAAGACATGATTGTCCGTTCTGCTATTTTCGATAAATTAACCGGCATTTTCAAAGCTCACGGTGGTGTTACTATTGACACCCCAGTTTTCGAATTAAGAGAAATCTTAGCTGGTAAATACGGTGAAGATTCAAAACTTATTTACAATTTAGAAGATCAAGGTGGTGAATTGACATCTTTAAGATATGATCTAACTGTGCCATTTGCAAGATATGTTGCAATGAATGGTATCTCCAGTATCAAAAGATATCATTTGGCTAAAGTTTATAGAAGAGATCAACCTGCAATGACAAAGGGTAGAATGAGAGAATTTTTTCAATGTGATTTCGATATTGCAGGTCAATATGATTCAATGGTTCCAGATGCTGAAATTATGAAAATCTTATGTTCTGGTTTACTAGGTTTAGGTATTACTGATTTCAAAGTTAAATTAAACCACAGAAAAATCTTAGATGGTATTTTCCAAGTTTGTGGTGTCGCTGAAGAAGACGTTAGAAAAGTTTCATCCGCTGTTGATAAATTGGATAAATCGCCTTGGGATGTTGTCAAAAAGGAAATGGTTGTTGAAAAAAATCAACCTGAAGAAGTTGCTGATAAAATTGGTAACTATGTTAAACTTAATGGTTCTATTAGAGAAGTTTTAGACATTTTACAAAAGGATGAAACTTTAACTGCCAACGCTTCAGCAAAGGAAGGTTTGGATGAAATTGAAACTATGTTAGGATATTTAGAAGCTTTTGGCGTTACCAAATATATCTCATTCGATATGTCATTAGCTAGAGGTTTGGATTATTATACAGGTGTTATCTATGAAGCAGTTACTGAACAATCAGCTCCTCCAACCGATGCTCTTGAAAAGAAAGAAAAGGCAAAGAAGTCTAAAAAGAATGCAGATGATGACGCTTCGGAATACGTTGGTGTTGGTTCCATTGCTGCTGGTGGTAGATACGATAACTTGGTTGGTATGTTCCTTGGTACAAACTCCAAGAATAAAAAGGCACCAAGTATTCCATGTGTTGGTGTCTCATTTGGTGTTGAAAGATTATTTTCTTTGATTAAGCAACGTCAAGAATTAATTGAAAAAATTCGTCCAACATCCACACAAGTTTTTGTTATGGCATTTGGTGGTGGTGATAACTGGGATGGTTTCCTTTCTGAAAGAATGAAGGTTGCTGGTATGCTTTGGGATGCTGGTATTGAATCTGAATACGTTTACAAGAAGAAAACGAATCCAAGAAAACAATTCGATGCAGCTGAAAAATCAGGTTGCCCAATTGCTGTGATTTTAGGTAAAGAAGAATATCCTGCAGGTCAAGTTAGGGTTAAAACTTTAGGTCAAGGAGAAGAAAATGAAGGTGAACTTGTTAAAGTTGAAGATATGGTGGAATATGTTCAAAATAAACTTAAAGAATTAAAAGTTGACGGAAAATCAGAAGTCGAAAGATTACTTCAATCTAAATAAACATTTTTATAAATAAATAATTAATTTAATATTTAACGCTTCAAAAGGAATCAATTGGCTTCCTACCATTCACC